>JAQZBX010013886.1:0-29893 GCA_029593785.1 Cabassous unicinctus | reverse complement strand
TCCTGGTTTTCGGAGCTTTCGGAGCATCTCGTCTTGTCTCTCTCCTTTCACGTCATCATCTTGCTGCATGGCTCCCGGGGCCCCACCCACATTATCAAGGGTAATCTCCTTTACTTAAAGCAGAGGTCCTTAACCTGTTTTGTTCCATGGACCCCTTACTAAGTCCACACTATACTGTGTGTTATTTAATAAATATATCACACCCCCATGAACATGCCCCCACAAGAATAACATTTTTTTGAATTTCAATTCAAGCTCACAGACCCCTGGTTAAGAACCCCCCTGACTTAAAGTCAACTGCTTGTAGATGTTACGCATATCTGTAATATATTTTCGCTGCAAATCTAGACTAGCGTTCAACCAAACAACTGGGCACCATAGCCCAGCCACCATGAAGCAAAATTAGCCATCACAGTCTGCTCCGTGTCAACTTGGCAGCCATACACATCTTCTTAAACCATACTTAATCTCCAAGTAAGACAGTAACAAAGGCATGCATCTGCTTAACATGATACACCTATCCTGCATACAGCTAAAAACTCCTAACCATTTCTCTCTACGAAGATGCAAAGCCCTAGGGAAATATTCACTCCTCTTGATATACTGTAACGTAAATACCACAGTGGAAGGTTAATACAGCTTATGTAGCATGAGAAGGGGATAAGAGAGGGAAGAAAACAAAGACGTTTGCTTAACATAAATATATTTCAGACAAACATATTCACAAAAGAATAAGGAAGACGTAGTCATGATCATTACAGCCTTCATTTCTGCAACAGTTCACATGGTCGTAGCTCATATTTCTTACTACCTTCTTCCACTACTCGTTCCATAGACCTTGGCCCTCAGAAAGCCCCTCAGCTGGTTGTGGTCCTTTGTCTGGTGGGGGTGGTCCAAGCCTTCATTCATGAAGTGTGTGGCCCATTAGTAGTCTTTCCTGGATTGGGTTGTTGCAGTTTTCCATTGACTTTAGTCGCAAGGCATGGTAGTATTAAGAGAAGCCCCAAGGATCTCCTGTATTCCAAACCCACTCTTTTTTACCTCCATTGGGTAGGAGCCATCCAATTGCCCCTTGTAATCAAGATCAATCATCCCAGGCAATACAGTAACTCCCTTCTTTGCCTGTTGATTCAGAGGCATAAGGAGACCAAAGTGGCCAGGTGGCCATCTTAACTTATCATTCAAGAGTCACTGGTGTGTCTCCTGATGGAAGCATTCCTCCCTTTGGAACTAAGACCTGTAGTCCAGTAGAGCACAAAACTGCCGGGACAGGAAGCAAAAATTCTGCTGATGAATCACTAGGGGTGATCATGAATGGTGCCATCCCCATTTCCACCCCTTGTTTCTTGTACCCATGAATCCTGGCTAGGGGAGAAAAAGCACCACATATTGGATGCTGATTTAGAACATATGCAGCCTCCTGGAAACACTGCCCCAGCCCTGGGAGTTACTACCACCTAGCCGGTAGTGTAACTGAGTCTTTAAAAGGCCATTCCATTGTTCTAAGCAAGCCAGCTACTTCGGGATGACGGGGAACATAGTTAAGACCAGGGAATTCCATCAGCATGGAATAATTGTGAAGTGAGTTCTTAGACCAGAAGCAAGGTTGTGTGGAATACCATGACAGTGGCTAAGGCAAATGGTAATTTTATGGAAGTACCGCATGCAAGGAGGGCAAATCTGTATCCAGAGTAAATGTCTGTTCCAGTAAGAACAAAATGCTGCCTCTTCCATGATGGATATTGTGGCAGTTTGGTATTATTTATGAATTCCAAAAAGGAGATATTGATTATGTTTGTAAACTGGTCTGTTCCTCTGGGCGTGATAGTGATACCCTTTGATTGTATTAGATTCAGCTGAGATGTCTTTGATTAAATTATGTTAAGATTAGGGCCTGCAGGGTTGAGTCTCTACCCTCTTGGTGGGCTGATAAAACAGACTCTCACATGGAAGTAGATACACAGAAGAAGAACACAGAGGAAAAGAGGCAGATCAATAGACATAGCAGAGGCCCAGGGAAGAGAGATGAGCCTGATAGTCTACAGCTGACCTTGTGAAGAGACCAGAGCAGCTGAGCCTAGAAAGAATCGAGCCTCAGGGAGAGAGATGAGCCTTATGCTCATGCCTACAGCTGAGATGGGAAGAAGCTGGGTCCACAGAGCCTTAAGAGGAAGAAGGAAGGCTGAACCCTTGCAGACATCGCCCACCATCTCACGTCAACATATGGCCAATGACTTTGGGTGAGAAAGTACCTCTTATGATACCTTGAGTTGGACTCTTTAGGGCCTTGTGACTATAAGCGTCTACCCCAAATAAATATCCTTTATAAAAGCCAACAGAGTTCTGGTACTTTGCATCAGCACCCCTTTGGCTAACTAATACAGATGTGATTCAGTGTAATCAACCTGCAATCAGGTAGCTGACTGATCACCTTGGGGGACAGTGCCATATTGAGGACTCAGTGTTGTCTCTGCTGCTGGCAGATTTGGCACTCTGCAGCAGCTACAGCCAGGTTGGCTTTGCTGAATGGAAGTCTATGTTACTAAGGCCATAGATACTCTCCATCCCTGACACAGCCACATGTTCATTATCGCATTTGGCAATGACAGGAGGGCTGGGGAAAAGGACTCATGGATATCCACACAATGGGTCATTCTGTTCATTTAGAACTCATTATTAAAGTCCTCCTCTGCAGAAGTCACTCATTGGTGAGCATGCACATGGGATACAAATATTTTCACATTTTTTGCCCATTCAGAGAGGAAATACATCTTCCCCAGACTTACTTGTCACCAATTTTCCAATCATGTTCCATCCAAGTCCGTGGTTATCCATATAAACTATTGGCCACAGCCCAGGAATCAATATACAATTATACCTCTGGCCATTTCTCCTTCCAGGCAAATGAACAACCAGGTATACTGTCCAAAATTCTGCCCACTGGGAGGATTTCCCTTCACCACAGTCCCTCAGGGATGTCCCAGAAAGGGGATATAGTGTTTCAGCTGTCAACTATCAGTTGACACATGTGTATCACACAGAACCATCTATAAACCAAGCATGAGTTTTCTCTCTCTCAGTCAACTGGAAAATAGGGAACCCAAGAGGCCATAGATGCAGGCTGGGAGAAAGAAGGTAATATAGCACGAGTGGGGACCCTGGGCTTTTAGGCTACTTCCTCATAAAACTTACTTGTTCCTTCAAGGCCTGACTGAGCTCAATGTCATATACACCACTTCCATTTGATGATGGAGTGTTGCTGTGCATGCCCAATTTTATGGCTTGGTAGATCAGACAATACCATGTTACATGCTGTGCCACCCCTTACCAAGTGCAGCTCCTTTTGATCATATCCTTCTAAATCACAGTGAGCCTAACACTCTAAGCATCAGCTCAAGAGACAGAAACATTGCTTTCTAATAGACATGGGATCCCTCATATTTCCCAACTCTTTTTGACAAGGGTGCTAAGTACCAGCAATGGGGAACGGATAGTCTCTTCGACAAATGGTGCTGGGAAAACAGTATATCCCCTTGCAAAACAATGAAATTACACCCCTACCGCAGACCCCTATCTCATATCATATTAAAAAAAGCAACTCAAAATGGATCAAGGACCTAAATAGAAGAGGTAAAACTATAACTCTTAGAAGATAACATAGGGGCACATCTTCATGGTTTAAGGCTTGGCAATGGATTCTTAGATATGACACCAAAAGTATGAGCAACAAAAGAAATAATAGATTAATTGAACTTTGTCAAAATTTAAAACTTTTGTACATAAAAGGAAATTATCAAGAAAGTGAAAAGACAACTTACAGAATGGGAGGAAACAGTTAGAAACCTTATATCAGGTAAGGATTTAATATCCAGAATATATCAAGAATTTTATCATGCAACAACAAAAAGGAAAACAACTTGTTTTAGTCAGCCAAAGGGGTTCTTAAGTGACCTCAGCGGCAGAGCCCCCTAAGCAGGACTGGACAAGTCACATGAATATGAATTAAACCTTTGCCACACAGAAAGCCATTGACATTTGGGGGTCCAATTCTTTCTCAGCAAACCAAAACTTAACTTACCCTGCTTAGCCCCAGATGGCAAAGAGGTTTTACTTCCAGTGCTACTGAAAGTAGCTAACTGTAACATTGTATTTTAAAATGATTGCGAGGCCATATCTGAGAAAACGAGAGAGAGACTGTGAGCTGGCAACATCTCCATGGGAATGGGAGGCTGGATGAACCCTGGAACCCTGCAAGTGGCCGTGTGCCTTCATTCAGATTGAGACTCGGGAACTAGGAGACCAAAGGTGAGCTTTAGTTACCAGAGGCTAGAACAGTAAGTCTAAACTGCAGCCCAGTGGAACCTGCTGTTGCAGTGCAGTTCTCTAGAGCAGACATCTAAGCTCTTCTCTATTCCTATGTTCCTGCTCACCAAATGGACTATCTTACCCCATACTAAGTCCTGAGTCACAATAACATTTCAGTAATACCATGTCTGCCACAAGCCTCTAAACCATAACCTTGAAAATGCAAATCTAACAAGAAAAAAATCATTATCACAACTTCTATGCCATCAAAACTCCCTATATTAATTACTCAAGTGTTTGCTGCTAATTTTAAATATATTCTGGCTGCAAATCAAGCAACATTTCCCATAAGCTGTTTTCTAATGTAATACCTTAGAAATACAAAATAGTATAAAAATACTATAATAAACACCCATATTCCCATAGACAACTAAAAAGTAAATGATTAGATGTACTACTGAAGCCCAGTAGGTAACCAGCCCTGATTCCGTTCTTCTCATTGCCCTAAAGTAGTAACCAGTGTGGCAGCTTGAGATTATTTTATGAATCCCAAAAAGAGAAAGATAATGTTTGTAAACTAATCTATTCCCCTGGGTGTGATACTCTTTGATTGCATTAAATTCAGCGGAGGAGCCCTTGATTAGATTACCTGTTAAGGTGTAACTCAGGTTGACTCCCTACCCCCTTGCTGGGTCTGATATAAACAGACTCACACAGACAGACAGACACAAGGAGAGACAGGAAGAGAGAGCTTTGTCATTTCTGATCCTGCCACGTGACAGAAAGGGGAGGGCTCAAACAGCTGAGGCCCCAGGGAGAGATGAGCCATTTGCCTGACAGTTTACAGCTGAGATTGGGAAGAAAGCAGAGCAGCCAAGACTGATACAGGCATCCTGGAAAGAAACAAGCCCTATGCCAGTTTGACAGTTTGAGATTATTTATGAATTCCAAAAGAAAGATTGATTATGTTTGTAAACTGGTCTGTTCCTCTGGGTATGATAATCCTTTGACTGTATTAGATTCAGCTGAGATGCCTGATTAAATTATGTTAAGATTAGGGCTTTGATTCTACCACATCATTAGGGCATGCATAATTGAGTGTCCCCGCCCCCTTTTTGGGCTATATAAAGGGATAATCAATCAAGAAGGCAAGAGAAGTAGATACACAGAGAAGATTCACAGAGGATCCTGCAGCCTGGGAAGAGAGATGAGCCTTATGCCAGCTTACAGCTGAGACTGGAAGAAGCTGAGACCATGGAGCCTTAAAAGGAAGAGGAAGGTTGAACCCTCGCAAACATCGCCTGCCATCTTGCTTCAACATGTGGCAACAGACTTTGGGTAAGGGAGTAACCTTGAGTTGTACTCTTTAGGGCCTTATGACTGTAAGTTTCTGCCCCAAGAAAATACCCTTTATAAAAGCCAACAGAGTTCTGGTACTTTGCATCAGCACTCCTTTGGCTGACTAATACACCAGCTTTCAGCTGAATTTGGGAAGAAAGTAGAGCAGCTGAGCCTGACAGAGGAACTTTGGCAGACTAATACAACCAGTATGCTGAATTTAGTGTTTATTATTCATGTGCCTTTTTTCAGAATTTTACTACATAATTTTAATAGTATAAACAGAATTGTTTTGCATATTTTAATATTATACAAATGGTTTGACATTCTATATACCCATGGGCAATTTGCTTTTTTAAATTTTTGCTCAATATTATGTTTCTAGGATTTATCTTTGCTGGTATGTGTGGTCATAGTTCCACATTGTTTGAACACACCACAATTCCCCTACTGATGGCCATTTAGAGATCTTTTCTTTATTTTTCAATATTACAAAAAAATATTTAGATGAGCATTTATGTGCAGATTTTATATAGGCACATTTAAAATGTCTTTTCCCAGTCTGAGGCTTGTCTTTTTGCCTTATTTATTGTTGCAGTTGTTGTGTCCAGAATCCTTTAATTTTACTGCATTCAAACAGATCTTTCTGGTTTGTGCTTTTCTTGACTTTTTAAAAACCAGTTTTATTAAGGCATAATTTATATACAGGAAAATCACCCTTTGTAAGAATATAACTCTTGAGTTTTAACAATTATTTACAGTCATGTAACTATCACCACAATTATAAAACAGAACATTCTCATCACACTAAAAAGTGCCTGCACGTCTCTTAACTTAATTTCCATCTCCGCCCCACCCGTTGCCAGCCATTGATCTGCTTTTTTGTCACTACAGTTTTCCCTTCTACAATTTTATATAAATAGAATAATTTATTGTCTTTAGTTCTTTTTACTGCTAAATAGTCTCCCTTATCATCTGATGGAAATTCAGGACCTTTTCAGTTTTAGGCTTTTATGAGTTAAAATTGGTTCAAACATTTAAGTGCAAGATTCTAGTTAGACACATGGGTAAATCTTAGATAAATACCCATGTGTGGAAATACTGGATGTTATGGTAAGTATATGTTTAACATTATAAGAAACTGCCAAACTCTTTCCCAAAATGACTGTAATAATTTGCATTACATCAGCAATAGATGAGAGTTCCAGTTGCTCTTGGTATTATCAACACTTGGTACTGAAAGTCTTTTAAATTTCAACTATTCCAGAGGGTATGCAGTGGCATTAATATGCATTTCCCTAATAACTAATAACGTTGCTCATCTTTTCATGTGCTTATTTACCTCCTACAAAAATATATTTTTTAATCTCAGCACTAGGTGGAAACAGTCCTATGTTTTCCAATGGCATTCTAGACAAATCCATTTGACTTTTTCCATTCCTCATCAGTCTGAGATTCACTACTGCAGTTGATTCTGTTTATCACTTTGCTCCTACCAAAAATGCTCTCTTGGCTTTTTTGATTCTGAATTAGCCTGTACTCTTCTCAATGCTCGCATTATAGCCATCATCAACCCCTTCTTGGCCATCTCCAAGTTGAGATTATGGCCTACCACCCTTCCCCTTTTTTGCACAGGACACTAAAACATTCCTTACCAGTGCAACCACCACAGATACTTTAGACGTCACCTCTAGTATAACTTAGCTCCAGAACTCCTCTGACTACTCAATTCACAGTGACCTTTCCCTTCTTTGATATCTTACAGAACTGACCACCATTACTAAATGATCCATTAGTACATCTGATTAAACATTGTGTTTTTCTCTGATTATTTTTATGTCCCTTCTTTCTGCAGTGTGAGCTTGATTTTAAGTTCTTCAAGAAGATTATTTTAATAGTAAAATATAAGTTAAGCATTTTACGAGTAATGTTGCCTGACCTATAAATTCATTTAAATAAAACAGAAGTATAATTTCAAGTTCTTTATTACTTACTGTAAAACAATGTATACAATACGTATTTTGATGCCAAGAGATTGGAAAGTTAGGCTGCCTAAACTTAGCATTCTCTATTGGCTTTGTTGACAATTATTCATATACTTTATTAATCTTCCTTTAAAGGATCTGAATCTTTAAATTATGTATACGCATGCTAACAAAGATTTATCCTTTACATAAACTAGTTAATTAAGTATTACTGAAAATGCACTGCACCAAGTTGGTTATCTATCTACATAGGATTAAGCACTATTATAGTCATAAATATGAATATTTCTTCTGGCAATATTAAAGACATTAAATTAATTCCTTGAAAGGGGAAGAAAATGTCTGTGCATTCTTGGGAGGGTACAGCAGGAAAAAGAAACCCAAATGAACTGGTAAAATGTCAGAACAGACACATCCATATTAACTAAGTCATAGATCTAAAGAAGGAAAAAAAGCAGTTAAAATCAATTAACATTTACTGAGCAGGTGCTTTCTTCAAAAATGTATTATGTACCTGAGATACAAGATGAACAAGATGCTGCCTCTGGCTGCAGATGCTTTCCTAATTAAAGACAAAAAGTAATCCTAAAGTAAAGTGACACACGATACAGCAGCAAGCAGCATGTTAGAAGAAAGAATTTATTTTGCTTGAGACAGGGAAAGAGAGAGCAAGCATTTATTCAGTTAGTTAGTTCTGCAGGGAGGAGGGGGATGCATTATAAATGCAGGAAGGCTTTACAGAAGGAATACTGGATCCCTGCCTGCAAGGATGAGCAGGCTTCCTTCAGGCGAAGAAGTGCACAAGGCAAAGAAGTGCACAGGACAATAGCAAAGCATATTCCAAGGCATGTCATCTTGCAGTAAAGTCAAGCAGGCTGGGCTACTTATACCTCCAGGGAAGTATATGTATGTCTAGCTATACAAATCAAGAAGTAGTCCCAAATGAAATAATGCAATCGACTGTTCAAGAACTCTCAGTAGATCCCTTTATCTTTCTAATAAACTTGAGGCTGGTCAACGTGGCTTTGAAGCCACGCCCAACACTCAGTAGAACACCTGGGAGTCCAAGTCAGACGCAAACAGCTCCTCTCCTCTGGCCTTTGTTCACATCCTCCTTATGAACGCTTGCTTCCACACCACATTCTATTTCTCCACATTCACGTCTTGCCCATTTTTTCTCAGTTCAAATGTCAAAACACGTTCATTAATTACCTACTTGTGTTTACCCATCTGTCAAGGTCCCGCTCAAATGCCACGCACCCACCTTCACTAATCGCGCCAGCCAGAAGTATCCTCTCTCCCAACTCCAAGCTTGTAACTGAAGAACAGGGTGAGTACATTTAATCCACAGGCAGAAACCTTTTCTTCTATTGTATCTTTGGGTCTTGCTCCTATGGCATCTGTTGTGGCCTCTCCTCAAGGAATAAAATATTGCCCCTATATTACATTATTCCCACAGGGCAAACCTATTTTTGCATGGCCCACAGGCTAAGAATGGCTTTTACATTTTCCATTTGTTTGAAATAAGATCACAAGGGGAACAATATTTTAGGACATGAAAATTATATAAAATTCAAACATCAATGCCCATAAGTACAATTTTGTTGGAACACAGCCATGCTCGTTTGTTTATGTACTGACTATGGCTGCTTTCAAAATACAATGGCAGAACTGAGCAGCTGAGATAAAAAAACATATGGCCCATAAAGACTAGAATATTTACTATCTGGCTCTTCACAGAAAAAGCGTGCCAACCCCTGTGTTAGATCATCT
This sequence comes from Cabassous unicinctus, assembly GCA_029593785.1. Lineage (NCBI taxonomy): Eukaryota > Metazoa > Chordata > Mammalia > Cingulata > Chlamyphoridae > Cabassous > Cabassous unicinctus. Next base: position 20,492 of record JAQZBX010013886.1, on the reverse strand, counting down.
TTGCTGCAACGTGTTCACTCCATGATGGTTAAATCATACTGTCCAATCTAGAAAGTAAGCTAGTGTGCAGTATCGGTGCAGCGTTCAGTTTTTCACAGGCATTCACTCAATTCAGCTCTGATCACCTACACCAGCAGCTTCGCCTTCCCCTACTCTTGGTTCTGATCCCTGTCATTGCAATAGAAAACCCCATGAGCAAAGTCATAATTCCTGGCCTGTACTTCCACCAAGGCTTCTCCTATCCTTGCCTTACCCTGAGTACTTTATTTGTGGGGACTAGAGCTCTCAGAAAGCAATATCCCATTTTACTGCCTACCAATGCCCACACCTCCCTGGCCCCTCCAATTTCCTGTCCTGTAGTTATCTGGGGGGAGTCTGAATTGATAGGAGAAAATGCTGCATGGGTACAAAAGATTACCATTCACTTCACTTGTGGGCACAGCCCTTGGCTTCTGAGTCACAGGCAAATAGGCCCGTCAAGTTAAAGCGGTGTCCAGTCATTGTTTTCAGTGTTGGGGGTGATTCTGTGTGTGCCACGGGTAAATGCCACGTGGGGTTCTCCAACTGCCTCCATCTGCCTTATAATTAGTAGCACTCTCTCCCAGATTATAGATGGAACTGTCTTTAAGTTTTGGACTTCATTGTTTTATTAAGTTTTCATTTCATTTTCTATGAGTAACAAGAAACAAAATAGGAATCAGGAACATATCTTTGACTACAATGAGGATTCTTTAAAATGTTTAAAAGAGTTCCAGAATGAATCATTAGCTCACAGGGCAATTCATTAATGTTGAATTAAATTATTAAAGTAGCCCCGAATGCTTTCTACTTTGGGGATTTTCAGTTCTACCTCCTTTGTATTTTTGCATCACCCTCTTTTCCTAATTGGGTAGCAGAATCAATCCATGTTTAGAATAGTTGAAAAGAATTATATCCACAAAACACAATTCAACAAACAGTCCTTTTCTGTCCCAATGTAATAATCTGCCAAAAATTGTTAGGTATTTTCTTATGACCCTTCTCTTCTACCAGAACTCTGATTAAGTATGTAATAATTTATATGTATAGACTGGATATTCAAACATCATTAGAACATGTCTTTACTGCCACTCCTATCTGCCACTCCTATCATCTACTTTGTTTTCCTCTTAAAATGTTAGCAAAGAAATATTAATCATATAACTAAACCACAAGGATTTTGAGAAACAAATATATTGTTACTGATAGATTAAGTTCTTTCCCAACCACATTGTTCTTTTCTTCTGCCTCCCTTTTGCTCAAAAATTCCATGAAGGTCACAGTGATTCAGGTAAAGAGGTCAACAATAATGTTAATATTTATTTCCTGTAATTCACTTGTTGCTTCAATTAATTTTTAGAGGAAACCCAACAAGAAACAAGCATCTATAGTTAAAGATGCTTCATAAAGTCCCTTTTAAAAGTGAGTCTTTCTTACATCATCTAGCATTTATCTTACACTGACATTTTCATCATTCAAAAATTCTCACTTGAATAAGAAGAGCAGTTTCATCTGGAATATCACAACTATTATGCATCATTAATACCCTAATGCATAATTTATGGTGGTGAATAATATCCTGAAATGAGAAGTCACAGAAAGTAAAATATTGCTTTATTGTGTTCCATTGTTGGAAGAAATACTTTTAATTAAAGCGATGCTGTAGAAATTGGGGAAAAAATGGTAAGACCTCTTGATATTGTGCTATCTATAAGGATCAATTTCCTTTCCTGAAGCCTAATAATAAACCATACATATGGTGCCTATGGACCAGACTTAGACATACAAAGTCACCGAAGTTTTGCAATGAAATAAATCTTAAAAATCTCCCTACTACCTCTGTCCTGAGCCCACAAAGATAAACCCTAAAAAAATTATGCTTTTAGTAATAAGACCTTTAAACAAGAATGGAATTTTGCAAAGAAAGGGGAAAAAAGCAGATTTTTCTTTTTGGGGGACATATTTCATGACTATTAATTGAATCATCACATTTGTCTAAAACAGTGGTCCTCAAACCATGCTCCTACTGGTATTCCATGAGATTCAGCATTGTGTTCTTAGGCTAAAACCTCCCAGGTTTATAACTTTTCTCAATTTTAAATACTTTTCAGTATCTTTGTTCTGACCCATTTACAAACTGTCACTATTTCTTTTTTTATAATAGTCTAGTGGAAATTGGAATTTCAGGTAGTCCAAAACGAGACATTTGATTATTTTAAGGTAGTTACCGCCATGAGTGCTGACTGACCATCCAAACAAGCTGAGACTCCCAGCACAGAGTGTCTTAGGGAACAGCCAGGATTAACTACTGCTTATTATCATAACCTGCATCTCGTCCCAAGTGTGTCCCAGGGAAAGTGTCACTTCAAATTCTATAGCAAATACACAGGCAATGTCATTTAGTCCATTCTCCATCGGATCATTATTTAAACTTAACAGCCTGCCTCCTAACAGCTCAATCTAGTCTGCTCCATTGGAGCTGATCAAAGTTATTCTGCTACCTATGAAAAAACACAGAACATTTATTTAAGATCAGCTGATATATTGGATATGCCTGATTATAATTATTAAATACCAAGGAAAAATTAGTTCTTTACGTAATTAAAGTTAGAACCCTAGAATTATCAAAGGAACATTACGTTTACTGGCAATTATTCCACTTAATCAAATATTTTACTGATTATAAAATGATTACAAATGAAAAGGAAGAAGGAAGCGCAGTGGCATGATGCTGCCTTACCAGCGGCCATTCTTACAAGCTGCTGAAGTCTGGAGCTTGAGTTTCCGCTATAATGGATGGCTTCCAGCGACAGCGAGCCAGTCCAGGCCACGTTCCGAGCGTCATTCAACTTTATCCACACGAGAATCCAATTAGCAATGAGTGCAAAATACTACTTTTTAAAAAGGCATGCCAAGTAGTAGAAAGGGTAGAAAATATTTAACACCAGCCCTCAGGAATACAAATTATAGCCAGTTATTTATCATCCAGAAATAAAATATCCTACTGTTTTCCAGAGTTAATCAAATTGTACAGAGCACTAATTAAAAATATAAATGACAGAAAATCATAGTTTTTATTTGGCGAGCAAATGTCCCTGGGACTAAGCACGTATTCTTTTCCGCATAAGGGAGGAGGTATCTTCAGAAAACTCTATGATCCAACTTGACTTCTAAAAAACTCCACAAAGAAAAGAGAAACAGTACTTCAAATCCATCTTTCTCATAAGTTTACTGATGCCACACATATGAAATTAATGATTAGCACGTATAAAAATGAAATAAACGTAATTAATAAATACGTTATAAAAATAGCAAATAAGCATGCATGGTATTAAAGTCCAACAGTTACACTGGCATATGATCTGGCCTAAGACTGTTACTGATCTGCTACTAACATAATGTACGTAAAATTGCATGGAGACATGTGTGAATGTATAGATGCCAAGAATCATTCCACATATGTGCATGCTCCAATGTTCCTTCTGATTTTTGTCTATAATGTTCCTTCTGATTTTTGTCTAAATATATACATGAAGGGCACGGCTATCTGCACTTTGATTTTATAATCTGCACCTTAGGGATTTCTCTCATTTTTTCTAGGAGTTTTTTCCATTGATTCATCTGGGATTCTTAAGATACATGATCAAATAATCTGGAACTAGAGACAATTTTACTTCTTCATTTCCAATCTTGCATCTCTTTGTCCAATTATATTGCTTCACAACTCCAACACACCCACATATAGCAGTGGAGATAGTGAGTATCCTTCTTTACCTTGCACCTGACTTCAACCATCCCCTTTTAAATAGGGGATTGACATTTTAACTGAAATGTGTGTGCACGTGTTTATAAAATAATGCATTTAAATTTACTGAAATTATATTATTATATTATATTGTCTGTGGGTAAGGGGTTTTGCCATTTCAGTAGCTATGCCTGTTTTCATGTGAAGGTACAAGGAGATTAAAAAATGATGCCTCCCTGATACCTTCTGATTTTCTCCCTAAGCTTTTATTAAGAACAAAGTGGGACTGCCTCAGAGTGACTAGTTCCTAAAAGCAAAAGCACTCTTTTAAACTCTAAAACCTAAAAACAAAGATACTCATAAAGACTACACTGCAAATATCCACAATTACGAATTATGAATAATTAATTAAAACATATCATGGGATTTAAATGTTTATATTTTCTGCAAGAATATCTATGCTGAAATTATGAACAAAGATCAGCTTGAAAAGATAACCGAAGAGCATGAAACACAGCCATTGTGAAAAAGTAAGCCCTGCCTTTGATTAAAAGTTTCTGTAGTTTAGGATATTTCTAGGATCATTTCCAGGAACACATACATAATTTACAGCATTCAGTGTCTGACTACTTGCTGCTAACAATCATCCTGTTCTCCCCACCTTCAAAACAAATGCAGAATGTACCAATTTGAGGGCAAAGACCATTTCCCATTTTCTACCAGCAAAAGTCAAACAGAGAAATATCTATATGAAACACACATGTACAAAAGTTTACCTATTTTTAAGGACACAAAGATACAGGATTTTGGTGCTTTAGAAAATTGAAAGTCTATTTTATAAAAATATAATTGTCCTAAGATTATTGGTTCCATTTCTAACAGCAATCCATTCAATTTTATGGATCACCTAATACTTCAAGGCATTGAACTTGGTACTTAAAAATAAGAAAATGAATGGGATATGCCCTGGCCATCAGGTAGTTCAGAAACTGGTTTATGTATTTGAGAGTACGTGTACGTGTGGGAAAGAAGGTTGCACAGGTATTATGCAGAATTAAGTCCAATTGGCAACATAATGGAAGTATAAACAAAGCAATTAAGTAGCATAGAGAGGAGACCTAAGGCATTGGAAAAAGGCAACATAGAAGGCCTGCAGGAGACAGGCTTTGAGAGACAAGTAATATTTCAGTGGGTAGAAAACTACAGGAAAGACATACAAGTCAAAGAGAACAAAGACAATGGGAGTTATGAAAAAAACTGACAACGTGGGGGATCATTAAGTAATCTGGGTGAGCAGAAAGAAACGTTATTTATGTTATAAGAACTTAAAAAAAAAAGTAAATTGGTTTATTGGACTTCAACTGCTTCTTCATTCTATGCTTGATAAACAATCTCAATATCTCATCCTAAATGCCAATTTTCAGATGAATCAGGCAGGTACCAGGTAAAACCACAACAAAAAGGGTTAAAATGTTCATCAGTAGCATCTATACCATCAAGAATCCATAATAGGAAGTAACCAGGTTAAAGGAACACCTAGGCCAAGGTCAATGCTTTGGCTGCTACTATAGAACTGGGGGCATTCAGGCTGAGTATTTGAAACCAACTCTTTTATTAGGAACCAAGAGAACAGAAGCTAGTAAAGTGGCCTAAATGGTTCTGGCCACTATAAAATGTCAGAAACCACAGAGAAGGTGCCAAATATGAAAATGTTTAATATGTTCTTTTTTAAGAAGAAATCATTTTCCACTGGCACCCATCATGGTGATCTATAGAAAGATAATGTTTAATAAACTCTTGTCAAATTGAAAATAAATCTAAGTATGGCTTATAAAACACATAATGTCTTGCCACAAACAATTATGATAATGTCACCTGGTATTAAATTATAATTAATTACTATAATTATATATGTATGTATATTTCATAATATTATTTTCCAGAATCACCAATGAGGTACTATGGTATAGAGGAAAAAATCAGGGATTTGAAACCAAAAGACCCAGGCATAAGTTCCTAATACTGTTAATCAAGTCACGTTAGATATTTAAAATATAGTACTTAATTTTTGTTAGTTTTTAGTTTCCACATCCATAAAATTAATATAACAAAAAAACATTATTTAATTGTGGAAATTAAAGGAGACAGTGCAAAGTACCCTGCAATAAAAAGTGCTAGACTAAGGATTATTAAATTGACTTTCTAGTTGATTTCCCACCAGAGATATATTTGTCTCCTCTCTTCCTCTTGTTCCACAGGGTCGTTTCCATCAGCCAATCCTCTATATCCTCAAAGCACATTCCACATCCACCCACATCTCACTACTGTCATTGCTGCTACGCTCGTCCAAGGAGCCGTCAGTTCTCACCTGGACTTCTGCATCCACTTTTTCTCTCCCTCTACCCTCGAATCCATAAATGAGCCAAAACAATCCTTAAAGTATGTAAATCACACCGCAGCTCCCACCTGCTCCAATGGCTCTGTGACACCTACCTTCAGACTTGAAAGAAATCTTACCTGTTTATCAGGGCCCTAGAGGACCTACATGATAGGGTCCCGTTGAAACCTCATCTCCTAACACTAATCAAATCAACAGCCCTCGGGGCCTCCTTGCTGGCCCTTAAACACTCTGCAAACTCAGGACCCTTGTATTTCCTGGTTGCTTCTGGAAAGCTCGGGAACTTGGTGTGGCTCATTTCCTCACTTCATTCATGTCTGTACACATCACTGCCACAGAAACATCTTCTTTAAACACTTTTTGTAAAATAGTGATCCCCCCCCCATTATCAACCATATTACTTTGATTTTCTGCATAGCCCTTTTCAGTTCTGAAATTTTATATATATCCCTTATTTACTTGTTTATTTTTCCACTAAGATACAAACATCATGAGAGCAAGGACTTTATCTGTTCTTGTTACGCATCATATCCTAGATTTTTGCACACAGTAGGGTTTCAATTAAAATTTGTTTTATTAATAAGTAAAAATAATAGCTCTTATCTCCTTTGGTTTATATATTATTTGTCCCACAAAAAGTAGTTGAGTGTCCGTAAAAGTCTTTAAAGCCACTAGTAAAATCCAAATATTTGAAGAGCCTCGAAAAGATTTATCCTACCTTGGAATTGGACGTGGACTCCAAGAAACAAAGCCTGTTGCCAAATCCTTCTGCCGCCAAGCACAGCTTCTGCTGCTCTTTGTGGACGGTTGCAGTACACTGCAGAACCACTTCATCATCCTGCACAGGGGAAAGAGAAGACACAGAGAGACTTGACATGACTAAATACTCTAAATCAATTTGAGAAGAATGAGTTTAGTGCATTTAAAAATTCAGAGCCAAATATAAGAGCAACCATCAAAAATACCACAGGATCAATTCCTAGAGCAATTCTATCTGCAGAAAGGTACCTTAGGGGGAGGGGGTGTGACCACCGTACCAGGCAATCAATAGTTTTCTCACTATCATTACTGATCCCCAAAGGCAAGCTGCATGGTTAACAGGAAAATACAGGATTTCCACATTCGCACTCTTACACAGTGTTTAAATCACCAATATTACCAAGAAATCATCTCCCACATTCCCAAGGCATCAAGTGTCGTTAAGAACAGAACAGACTCTAACAGCAGACACACACATTGTTCCAAAACCAAGTACAGAAATACGGGTCAACAATAGCTTCTGGGTTCAAAATTGACTAGAAAAGTCATCTTAGGCTACTTGAATCAGAGGTGAAATGACCATGATTTGCTTAAAAAGGTATACAGAGACGGATGATTTGTTAGTTCTAATCAATTAATTAAGCAGAGATTACAGGAAAAGCTCACCACAGGAAAATATGATAAATAGGATGACTCAGTAGAGGCAGCGAAAGACTGCAAGGAGCATGGACTTTAAAATCAAGATCTGGATTTCCATCCCAGCTCTGCCATGTACTGGGTAGGGTACGGAATCTCTAAAATGATGACGTGAGCGAGGCCAGGTACCTTAACCCATGCTGACATCCAAAAGGCCCTCAAGAGGCACTATATAAAGGAGGGGGGGGCTGTTATCTGTCAAACAAATTTTCTCACTTGAACAGATTCTCACTGGTAAATTCCTAAAGAGTCTAACCATTTATATTTTAACATTTCAACCTCAAAGAAACAGGACACATAACGGTTAGTGCAGTAAAACAACAGGTATCTTCATCAACCCTTTTACTTAGCAAGTGATTTCATGGCTTCCTACAGCCAGGAAATAAGGCGATATCAGAGGGAAATTATTCTATTACATCTATGACAAATTTTTTATGCATTCAAGGCATCTGTAGCATCAATATAAAACACAATCAGATTAACAGAGAAAAGGCAAAATCTAGTCCCTCATTTTCCCCCTCTTTCAACATAAACGCAATAAAACTCTGATTACAATGCTCTTTCTATACACAATCTAAGCAAGCCAAACACACTGTATTCTTGAAAAATCAAGAATGCTCTTTATAACTCTGATCATTAAAAAATCATTCCAAGTGATTCATTCCAAATCATTTACATCATGCCAAGTATTTTCCTTACGCTCTTATCAGACATTCTACAACTGAACCTTTCCCTCAGTTACCTCTTGAAAATTTTTCCATAGTTAGTTCCAACCCCAAAAGCTCACCATATAATTTATCCTGTGGTTAATCAGTCAAGCAGGTCAGATTAAATTCCACTGAAATGAGGACTCCAATGAAAAAAAAAACCATCACTAAGGATGATGGTTTAAAACCTAAAGCAATCATATCATCAGTCAATTTAGACAATACACATTGGAAATGTTCAATAAATATATGTTGAATTGAATTCCTTTTATTAAATTCTCTTGTCTTCTCCCCAACACCTTAAAACTCTTTAGAACAGAGCTCTAACATGCACGGGGCGGGGCCAGCCCTAGAATACTGCATGCCAGACAATTTTGAGACTAGTGAATAAGACATGATTTCTGTAACAAATGCTGTCATGTCTGCTTAAAACAGTACAATAAGGAAAATAGTTATCAAACAACAGCTACAACTTCTTTCAAACATTCATTCATCATTTAACAAATATTTACTAAGGATTTCATATATGCTATGAAATGTTCTAAACCCTTGAGATAATCACTGGATAAATCAAAGATCCCTGAATCCATTAGGCCTACATTCTGGCAGAAACGGAGAGACAATAAACAAAACAAAACAAAGCAACAAATTTGTAAATTATGCCTAAGGTGAGATGTCTATGGGGAAAAAAAATTAAACAGTATAAAGTTGATGAGGTGGGGAGGCAGAACTGTCAGGGCCTCACTGGGGTAGTGACAGCAGAGGAAAGACTTGAAGGGAATTAGCCATGTGAGTGTATGGGGGAAGGGCAGTGCTGGCAGAGGGAATAGTCAGCAAAAGGCCCTGGCTTGTTCAAGACCAGGAAAGAAGACCTCGTGGTTAGAGGATAGTGAGGGAGAGCAGGTGGAGAGGAGGTGGTGGTAACAGGCCAGCTCATGGAGGAACTGACCCAGTGTAAGAGCTCTGGCTTTTAACGAGTGAAATGGGGCTCCACTACAGAACTCAGGGAGAGAAGTGATATAATTTAACTTACATTTTAGAAGGGTCACTCTGAGCATGCCACTAGCTATAGCCTGCAGAGGGGCGAGTTGAAAATAAGCATCCCCTACAATCTGGTAACTCTGTTCCTAAGTAAATCCCTAGTAAATTTTAGGAAGTGTGGGGAAGCATACAGAAGGTTCACAATAGCATTGTTGCTATTAAAAATTTGTTAACAGCCCAAATGCCCATAACTAGTAGATAAACTAATTACGATATAGCCATAAACAAGTACCCGGCAGTACAGATGAATAAATTACAGCTATATACAGCAACATGGATGAATCACATAAACTTAATGTTGAGTTTAAAAAAAAAAAAACATGTCACAGAAGAATAGACATAGGTAGTATATTACAATTATATCAAGGTCAAAAATACACCAAATTTGACTATATATAGAGAGACCCATACATATAAAGTGAAACCATAAGTAAAAGACCAGAAATGATTAACACAAAACTCAAGAGCCTTGAGTTTACCTTGGGGGTTGGGTGAGGGGGTGGAGTGGGAAAACACAGTTGGAAAGAAGCAAACAGGAGTCATCAAGGGTCTTAGTTAATGTCCTACCATCTGGGTGTTGCGTACGTACTTTTATAATATTTACTTATACCTAACATACATATGGTTTCCAAACATAACAATCCCAAATTGTCCAGTGTCCTTTCTCCAAAGCCAGAGCAGTTGGATATAAAAGTCAAAGCCCCATAAGAGTCTACTTAAAATGTAATAGGAAGTAGACCCTAATTGTTGTTAACAGGCACCAAAATCATGAATGATTCAACAGAAGAGGCAAGAAAAATAATAGAATCAACTATAAGACCGATGACCAAGCCATTCAATGGCAAGGAGTGGGCCAAGGAGAGCACTTTAGAATTGAGGCCATAAAAGGCTAATGTGTGGCGGTAGTGCTCTTTAACATGGATCTATTATGTGACGTGGGGACAGACGTGGCAGCCTGAAGGATCAAGCAGAGTGGACATCAGTAACAATGGTGACTAGTCCTGGAAAAGAGAGGAACCATGAAATCAAAGTGCACTCAAGTACGGCAGAGTCCACAAATGACTAGTTGGGGGCTCCTGGCCAAAAGACATACTATTTACAATAAAACAATGACACTGAAGCAAAACTCGTAATCTAACATACACTTAAAACGAGCAGGTATATGAAAGTCTACTGAGTGGTGGGAAGGGCCAATAAATTGGCAGTATAGGAATACTGGGGAAAATATATTCTTCTTAGTGATGGTTTTATCTGCAGTAATGTGATTTGGTTTGGACAACAGTGTGACCACCTAGGCCTCCGTTTCCTCACCAGCAGATGAACCAAATGCCCTGCAAGGTCCCTTCCAGAACTCACATCCTATGATTGTACAGACAAAGTGAAAGGAAAGAAGAGAATTCCTCCCCTGTGCAAATTCAAGGAACATAAATTAAGTATAAATAGGTATACCTTTTACTTTTCCTGTATAAGCCTGTCTAGCGCCTTTATTTTTTTAAGAAGGAAGTAAGGGATATTTCATTAGTATCCTAACTACTCATGCTGTGCATGTAGTTTCATGCAAGGTGGTAGTAAGATCTTTTTTATCTCATAAGATGCTACAGCTACAGAAGAAATCTCTTATTCTGGGCTGAAGAATGTGATGCAAAAGCATGTACACAAAACGACATGTAAAGAGATTATGGACCGGGAGGCCAGCATCATCAACATGCCTGTGGAATGTCAACTGAAGGGGAGCTGGACAGAGGCATCAAAATATCTGAGATGAGCAAGACTTCAGACGTCTTCCTTGATTTCCATCAGTCGCAAGTCACTTGAGGCTCTCCAAAAGTCCAAGCAGAAAGCACAATGTTTTCTCTGAATACATAAACATTTCGGCGATGCCTTTCTATTCCCAGTCTACAGAAATAAGCACTTTTGTAAGTAGGGAAATTTACCTTTTTCGTCTGTAACACACTAAATCAGGAAATCCATCAGTGCTGAGTAAATGCACGGCACCGTTAAACCCCAGATAAAGCCTTTAGAGTGCCTTAACAGTTTGACTGTCGTCAACCCTCTAACGTAGCGCCCAACTTGATGGTTTCCTCGCCAATTAGGAGAAATCTGCAGTCATCTGAATGTTTAGCTTCCTTCCCACTAAGAATTTAGCAAAAATAAAAACTAGAAAATCAGACGACTTTCTTAAATATAGTAGAAACAGAAACATAAAAGAAGATGTAGATAAGCCTTTACCTTAGGAATAGCCACAGATAATGATCACAGGTTTAAAGGTTTATATTCTCCTTGGAATTTAACAAGTCCACAATGTAAACTGTGTTTTAAGTCCCCCAAATTCTGCCCACCCTATTCTTATCTACAATAAGTGGGACTGCCACCCAACCAATAATTGACACCAGAAACCCAGCACTGTTCTATTATTTCCCTTTGACTAAGCACCTAAGTTCTTTCTGTCTACACAGGCATGGCCCTGGCCTGGGATAGTCAGCTCCTCTGAGGGCCTGTTTCTAGCCTATCTCGGCCACGTCTCACACATCTCTGTTTTGCTCACTGCGATCCAGCCATACAGGCCTCCTTCCCATTCCTCAAATGTGCAAGCCCTTTTGCCATGGGCTTAATTATCCCCTTGTCAGAAATATTCCTCCCCCAAATCTCTGCCAAGTCTGTTGTTTCCCAGTCTTGTTACCACCCCTGCCCACCTCCATTTCTCTAATCCTTTAGGTGATTGTCTTCATTTGTGGGTTTTTGTTTTTTTTGTTTTTTTGTTTTGTTTTGTTTTGTTTTGGTTCATTGTCTTCTCCCACAAGAGTGTATGATTCTGTATCTTGCTCAAACTCTAAACCTTGTACCCAGCACATAGTAGGTATTCAGTAAAAGACATCTGAAGAATAGGAAGATGAATGCATAATTTCTATGCCCTTCTAAGGGAAAGGAGCTCTCATTTCTTATATGCTGGCAATCCCTCCTCCCTTGGGGTAGCTAACAATCATTAAGTTGCCAGGCACTGTGCATTATCTCAGAGACATATCAAGGACAGAAGCCATGTTAGCAGAGCATCTGGCATAGAGCAGACAGTCAGTGGACGAATAAAAGAAGGACATCGTGAGTAGCATCGTGCATACTTCACAGATTAGAAAAGGAAGGCTTGAAGAGATTACGGGATCTGGTTATAGTTATACAGCTGGCAAGTGGTTAAGTGGGACAAACTTAGGCCCACCTGACTGCAATATGGATGTTCCTAATCTCTCTGCTACACTGCCTCCTGCAACACTATAAAACTACTGCACTAGAAGTCTGCCTAAGGAAATTAAGCATTCTATCCAGAAAGTGACCCTAATAAGATCTTCTGATTTCCTTTAATCAAATATGCTTTGATGATGTTGCTGCAGAAAAAGGGAACAGAGTTACTATATGCAGATTGAATTGTGTTAGCAAAAACACAGAGAGCCAAATGAGAAACAAGTTTATAGAAAATAGCAAGCAGATGTGCTTGAAAAGAGATGCAGCAGGCAATGGAGAGATGAGAAAGAGAAGGTTGGATATATTATTAACAGGTAATTAAAATGGAGTTGATAATTGAAAATAAGAGTAAGAAAGGGTGGTCTAAAGTAATGCTACTGGGTAGATTGTTAGAAGAGAAAAGCCAAGTAGAAAAGAGATATCAACACAGTCAGAAGAGGCGAAGAGAGCTTTGTAACTTCCATTTAGAGACGGAAAAATCAAATACTGGTTTTAAGTGTAATTTGCTGGGCTACGGTAGTAAGATGAATGTCTTAACACCTGCCACGTCCTTCGGAAGGCATCAAAGTATCTGATGACGTTGTTTGCTTAAAACACAGTACAACGTCCCCCTCCTCAATTACTGCTTTTTCAAGTTCCCTGTTACCCTGAAAGCCTAAGAGATGAAAAAATAAATAGGATCAGTGGTGTACCAGGAGGAGGGGGCACAGGCAATGGGAGAGGCCTGCCCTAGGAGCAGGCAAAGCACTCTGTATGGAGCTTCGAAACAGTAGGAAAACCGACAACCACTATGCACAGGCAATCCTAACCACTGCTGGTGCACAGGTCCTAGCCGCCACCAACTGCTCCCTCCAACCCTTTCCCACCCCAGCACCTGCGATCCCTTTCCCCACCACACCCCTCTGACTGGTATGCAGATGAATATTAGAATTGCTAAATTACTAAAGGAAAGCTAAACACACACACTCAAGGGCAATGGTCTAAACAGCACAACCGGAATATCATACAACGAGCTGCTGGATGCAGGTACAGTTCTGAACCTATCTGGCACCCAGCACAAAAGAACTGAGGCGGGTCAGGGCTGAATGCACTCATAAGACCACATAAACAATAATTTTCAGTATCGTGGCACAATGAATCTCATTTATTCTCCAGTGAAATTTTATTCAAAATCTGAAACAAAAATGAAACTGTCCTCAAGAATACCACCAAAGATTTAGTGACAGCAAACTCTCTCATAGATTCTGGGCAAAGAAAAAAACAGTTCTCCAGAAACCATGAGGCAGAGGAAACTTTTTTGTTCCTGAATTATATAAGTCCTTGAAAATAAATAAGTTTATTAAGCATATTAATAACTGCAGTGAAGTAAAAATTGGGGTAGGAGAAGACAAAAGTAAGAGCCTACAATGGCTTGGATTATATATGCAATTTATGTAAATCATAACAATGCGGGAAGCTTTAAAATATTAAGCATCTAATTTGTCTTCGTTTCCTAGGGCTGCTGGGCGGCTTAAAACAATAGAAATAAGTTCTCTCACAGTTCTGGAAATTAGAAGCACAAAAAGCTAGGTGTCAGCAGGGCCATGCGTTCTCTGAAGCCTCTAGGAGAGGATCCTTCCTTGCCTCTTCCTAGCTTCTAGGAATCCTTGGCATTCCTTGACTTGTGGCAACATAACAGACCTCCATCTTCACATCCATCTGTGGCATTTTGAAGCTTTTGTGAATCCCAGAAAACACTGTTCCTGGAGCTGGTCCATTCCCGTGTGTGTAAACTTATCATACGTGGGACCTTTTGATTCAAATTACTTCAGTTATGGGCCATTGATTAGATTGTGTAACCCAGGGTGGGTCTTATGGTGGGAACACAAAACCTGCAGAGACAGGGGGACACCCAGAAGCTGAGAGAAGGTCCCGGGAGCTGAGGAAGCCACTTTAGTCAGAAAACAAAAGCAACGAGGCCCAGAGGAGAGCGGGATTGAGCAGATGCCGCCATGTGCCTGATGGCCCACAGCTGCAGCTCAGGGAGCACGTAAGCCTGGAGGAGAAGGCGGAGCACTGCAGAGTCACCACTGGGCCCAGCCGTGTGTCTGAGCACCCACAGCTGCAGCTCAGTGAGGCAGCACCTCTGACGATGCCTCAGAACTGTAAGCTTTTAACCTAATAAATCCCCATTGTACAAGCCAGCTAATTTCTTGTCTCTTGCACTGGCAGACCTCATCCTAACTAATTCCATCTGCAACGACCCTATTTTCAAATGAGGTCACGTTCTAATTACTAGGGGTTAGGACTTCAACGTATCTTTTTGTGGAACACATTCAATCCATAACAACCTTCACCGTAAGAAAACTGACGTGCAAGGAAAAAACCAGAACTCAAAAGTCTGGCCACCAGACATTCAAACTCCATAGCCGTTTCGAGTGAGAGAGAGAGAAAGGTTGACAGAGTCACCAAACAGTAGCATCACCCAAACTGCATCTGTTTCTCTTTCCACTTAAAAAATAGCACGAGTAAAATCTATGCCTATGTTCCCAGCTCTGAAGGGATCTGAGTTCCCTACGTGATGTTAAAGATTGTCTCACTCATAAAAACTCCTGTGAAAATTCATCTTAATATGCTTGCTGAGCATAAGAATAGTATTCTGACTCACAAAACTCTAAGTGGAAAATAATCAAAGAAACAACTGCTAAAGAAAATGGTTGGCCCTATTTGCACAGAAAAAGTGTTAAAATTAAACATGGAGAAAACAGTATGAGCTAGTACTCAATTATGTATCCCATTCACCGTGTTGATGCTCAAGAACAAAGCACTCAGAGGACAAATGTGCGGACCCCTGAGCTTCACTCCGACAGTTACACCAGAGTGTTACCTAGTCTACAAACAATTTTTGAGATAGTACATTTCTATGGAAAATGAATATCTTAAGCTTACTATTCTATAATATTTAACACCTATGCAGGGCAAATGGGAGCCATATGTAAGCATAAAGGTATGTGTATATTATACATAACACATTAAGTTGCATGCAAACTTTAGAATGTTGAAAATGATCATCCTCGTCTCTGAAAAATGGCTGAGACCAGAGTGGGCAAGTGGGAGAAATTCACAAAAATCCATCCTAAATTCAGCATGCATAAGCCACACTGAAATCCTGAAAAGAACCTACCATTTTAAGGAAGGATACTGAAAAGACTAGTTTGCTGCATAAACGATAAATATTATGAGAAAAGATGGAGTAGTAATTTTAGAGGCAATTTTCAAGATCTGACTCCATATATCCCAAACTCATTATTTCAACATAAGGCAATTTAAATTTCAGAGGACATTGTGCTTTCTTGTATCGTATATACAATCTCTTTTAGGTGTTACACAGACAACTCTATGACCTCAAGCAAATGTAGTTTTCCTATATTGCACAACACATGACAAGCAATTTTTAAAAGTAAGCTAACAAAATTATAACAGTAGCCTGGACAGATACATAGCAAGCCACCTAGAGCAGAATAAACACCAGAGAGGTTTCAGCAACAAAACGGGACGTGCTATAATATTACTCATAGAAGCAAATCTTATCTCATCTCTGGGATATGTTTTGATATGTATTTCCCAAACACCTGCTTATACAGGGTATGGACATATCATTTATGTATGGATTCACAGGTTTGCTTTTGAAAAATCAGTGAAATATTAGTTTGCAATTTCAGCCTCCAGTTTATTTCTATAAGTGGTAAACCTTAGATTCTGCTCCTGCAAATTATAAATGTAATTATTTAATTAAAATGGAAATTACGATCCAGTATATCAGTTACCATAACTCACTTTATTTTTATAGGCCTTCAGTAAATTATCTCATTTTTCTTGCAATCAGTAAATATTTAAATGAGGGTTTTTCTCACACCTGGAATGACTCAATGAACCAGCAAATTACACCCGGCAATAAACTATTCCTGGTAAGAGTCAGATTGTATATTGGCACCACAGAAAGCGAATACAAGTAAAATAGAAAATTTCAGTTTTTTTGTTGTTTTCCTTCATCTTACTCAGATATTAAAAAGATTAACAGAAGTTTAATGAGTACATGAAGCAAAATTGTGATACAAACTTTAGTACTAGATTTTGAAAAACAAAGTGTTGAATGTGAAGATGTTTACAACAGGTCAAATATAATGAATGGAAATCATGAAAGCTGCCCAAATAAAGAAGCTCAGAGAGTCTGTGTCACAGAAGGTCTGTGGTTGTACAAAGAGAGGCCACTGGAGCATAATCGGAAAACCAGGATCTGAGGGCCCTGTTTGCACACCTCCTGGCTGCGTGGCCATACACAACTGACTCATCACTTTGTCCTCAGTATTCTCAGCTAAGTGGAAATAAGAAGTTATATAATAATTTCTTATCATTTGTTAATAATCTGTAACATATATTTAAATCTATGTGTTTATAAAGAATATAAATTATGTGGAGAGGGCATTACTTTTGAACCAGGGCTTTGGATCCCAAGTCTCCTTTTACTGGTCACCGTGAGTCAGTTTTTTTCATCTATGACATCGAGATGATTCCTACAGAGAGGGCATAGAGGGTTATTGCCAGTGATTAAATTAATAAAAAAACATAATATTCACAAATGCTTAGGAAAGAGCACCCGGAATATAAAAGATTATTAATAATTGTTACTTCATCATTCCCAGTGTTGTAAGGACTACATTCATTCATTCAACACATGACAGTGAACAAGACAGAATAAGTTCCCACACTCATGGAGTTTACATTTGTGGAAGAGAGAGAAAATAAGCAAATGAATAGTTATAAAATTTAACACTGGTAGGGATTAAGGGCCAAGAATAAAAAGGACAAGGTAGAAGGATCAAGAGTAACAACAGGCGCTATTTTGGAGACAGTGGTCAGGAAAGCCTCTCTGAGGAAGTAACATTGAGCAAAGAGCTAAACAAAGTTGGCAGCAAACACAAAGGCCCTGTGTGGAGAGGGGGTGGAGAGCTGAGGAAGAGCACTGGGGCTGGTGGGACCAGAGCACAGTGAGGGGCGAGTGGAAGAAGATGAGGGCACAGACTTAGCAGTGCTGGATACCTGCCAAAAGGGTCTTATAGATCATGGGAAGGACTTTGGAGTTTGCTCCAAGTATGACGGGAACCATTGGGTGGGGGTGTGGGCAGAGAAGTGGCATGACTCATTTCCACTTTAAAAGAATCACTTGGGTTGCCATGTTGGGAGCAGGACAACTAGTTAAGAGGTTATTAGCATATTCCAAGCACAAGATGGTGGTGGCTTCTGTTGGGATGCTACCTGTAGTAGTGCTGAGAAGTAGTCAGAATCTGGTATAATCTAAATGTAGAGCTGACAGGTTTGCTGATGTGGGATGCAGACAGAGAGGGAAAAAAATGATAAATTGTAGCAGAGGTACTATGTACTAAAAGAGAGAATACTGGAGTAAAAGCAGGTTTCCATGGAGGGAGGTGAGGAGCGACATCAATTTTTCATTATGTTAGGTTTGTGATAGCTTTTAGACATCCAAATGAGAAGTCAAGTAGGCAGCTGGAGATACAGGCATAAGGAGGTTGAGAAGAAGGTTAGAATTCAACCAAGGAGAATTACAGGGAAAGGCTTGTACAGTAGGAAGAGAATCAAGAGCCAAGTGATATAAGCTGTTTACAAAGGAAAAAAATAGTCAACAATGGGGAATGCTAGAGGTTACAAGAGAAGACAGGTTAAAACTGACATCACATTTGGCAATGTGGTATTTACTGGTGGCCTGGCCAAGTGCCATTTCTGTGAAGTAGTGGGATGAGATCCAAATGGAGTAGGTTTAAGAGAGACTGAGCGGAGAGTAAATGGACAAGCAAGTTTAGACAACTCGTCTGAATTTTACTATAAAAGGAAGCAGAGAAATGGTAGAGCAGCTGAAGGGGGAATGGGAAGTTAAGAAAAGAAATATTTTGGGGTTTCTCCAATATCAAGGCACTCTTCTGGGCACCATGGAGAGAGGTGAACAAAATACACAAAACTCTTGCTCTCACATGGAGTTGAAACTGGAGAGACAGACAATAAACACTGTGGTGGTTTGGTTTGGAACTCTATATACCCCCAGAAAATGATGTTCTTAAAGCTAATCCATTCCTGTGGTGTAAATCTATTAGAAGTAGGACTCTTGATGAGATCACTTCAGTTAAGGCATGGCTCAGGATGGGTCTTAATCCTCTTACTGGAGTCATTTATAAGAGAATGTGATTCAGAGAAAGAGAGAAAAAGCTAAAGAAACAAGAAGCTGAAATCAATGAAACTTGGAAGAGAAGGTAAAGACCAGCACACACCACCATGTGCCTTGCCATGTAACAAAGAAGTCCAGGATTGTCGGCAGCCAGTCTTCAAGAAAAAAGCATCGTTTTGCTGATGCCTTGATTTGGACATTTTTCTCAGCCTCAAAAATCTGAGCTAATAAATTTCCATTGTTAAAAGCCAACTCATTCCATGGTATCTGCTTTGAGCAGCCTAAGCAACTAAAACAAACATCTATAACAATCTTGAGGAAATGCTATGAAGTAAAATAAAGAAGGGTGAGACAGAGAAATGATAGGAGTTAATATTTTAAATAAGCCATACAGGGAGGTTCTCTCTGATAAGATGACATTTGTCTGAATGACGTAAGGGTGCAAGCCATGAGAATATCTAGGAGAAGGTTACAAGAAAGATGTTCTTAATATGTTTGAGAAATAGTGAGATGTTATCACATGTTTATATGCTGATGTGAATAATTCTGAAAAGATCTGGTAAAGAGTAAAACCTGTTGATTCCAGAGAGAAACAGCATAGGTCCACCTCCATCTGAGATCCAGAGCAGAGGTGCAGATGGTGGCCTCAGAAAGAAGCAAAGGTGGAGTTCATGGTAGGCTGGCTGGTTTAGTAACGGGAGGATGCAGAAGTTCTCTTCCAACTGCTTCTTTTTTCTTAGTGAAATAAGAAGTAAGGTCATCAGCTGAGAGTGAGAAGGGAAGGGGGTGTTAACACAGGAGAGTGACCTGCCTAGGAAAAATTGGAAATGAAGTTGGAATTCTTACATTTTAGATGAGACATTCAAATGAGATGACATCTGTAAGCTCTAAAATACTATGGAAATACATTGCATTATAATAGGGAATGGAAAAGGAAGGAAAAATGTCTGAGTAGAGTACATAAAATGCACTAATACTGTGTGCACAAGTTGGACGTGCCAAGTTAAGTATTCTAGATATGTTTGTGACATGTGGCCTCAAAGCACTAGAGCACAAGTGGATAATTGATTATTATAAAGTATATAAAGTACTAGGTGAGAGCAAGGATCAGGAGCTGGAGGAGCACACAGAACGGATGAGCCACATTGGGAGAGTCATCACGGCCTCACTGCTGTGTCCCTGACTCTCTGGCTTTTAAATGTAACAGACTTCTCAGGAGCTGCTCTAATCTTCTGTACAGTCTGCCTTCACTCCAATTACTTCATCCCAGGACTACCTGAGTTCATACTAGGAAAGCCTGGATAGTCACCTGAAAAAATACACCACTACAAAGTCAAAGTGTAAATTACTCTGTAATTCTTTTTTTTTTTTTTTTAAAGATTTGTTTATTTACTTTATCCATTTTAAACCCCCCCTTCCCTGTTTTTGCTGTTTTGTGTCCATTTGCTGGGCAATTCTCTGTGTCTGTTTCCTGCCATCTCTTCTCATCCTCCTCCTCCAGTCTTCACCAGTATTCGATCCTGGAGACTTCCAATGTAGGAGAGAGGTGTTCTGCCACCAGCACCACCTCGGTTCCTGGTTTTCGGAGCATCTCGTCTTGTCTCTCCCCTGTGTCTCTCTCCTGTTACGTCATCATCTTGCTGCCTGGCTCCCGGGGCCTGGCGGCTCACCGGCACA
>JAQZBX010013885.1:0-39287 GCA_029593785.1 Cabassous unicinctus | reverse complement strand
TGGACTCATCCAAGTCACCTGGCGAGGAGACGACTCTGGGCAACAGCCATCCCAGGGAATGGAGGGGGCCTGCAGCTGCAGGCAGGATAATCCCATCCACCGTATCCATGGAATATAAACCCTCTCTCACTTGGAGGTGGAGTGGACATCACCATCCCAAAACCCCCAGGATTGGGGGAGGAGCTGTGGACTAGAGTGGACTTGGTGGTGTTCTGTCGTATATTGTGACTCTGCTGATTTTCTGTGTCTGTGGCTTCTTAGTCTTCGGCTTATAAAGGACTCCAGTAAGAAGACTGACTCACCCTGGGTCCTGCAATCTAATCAAAGACCTTAACTGAAGTGTCTAGTCAAAACGTCCCATCTGCTATGAGTTTACAGGCACAAAAATGGGTTCACTTTAAGAACAGGATTTTCTGGGGTCCACAAAAGACTCAAACCAGCACACTATGTTTTCTTGATTTAAAAGAAAAAAAAAAAAATCCAGAGAGAGTGATTGAAAGTGGACATCGGATCGTAAAGGATCATTTTCAACTCCATCAACAATTGTTTGACTATCTACTCTGCCTAGCAGTGGTTGTTGACCCTAGGAAAATACAAATGAGGATACATTCCCTTCTGGACACAACTGTGCATTTTTTTCAGACAGAAAATACAGCCACAATGTGACATATTCTGTAGGTACAGTTAAGATGGTTACTATTTCTATGTAACAGGAAATCAATCATAGAGGAGGTGATACCTGAAGTGAATGTTGAGATGAGTCAGATTTTACAAATCAGAGAAGTGAAGGAATCGTTCCAGGAAAGCAGAATAGTATATGTTGCTCCCTATGCCTAGAAATTGTATCTAACTCTCTTTATTCTTATTTTTATTCTTAATAGAATATTAATACATGCTTCAAGGATAGATAAGTTACATAGAGCATGATATTAACACCGCATACTATACCAACATTTAGCTTTAGCAAATCTTATTTTGCCGTATTTGCTTCAGCTGACTTTCTCTTAAGAAATAAATATGAAAACAGTACAGATATGGTGAAGCCTCCTGGACACCATTTCCCTCATCAGAGGTAGCCACTCTTCTGATACTGAACAATGTTGGTACTTGTAATTCTAGTGCCAGCTAATTCTATTGTGACTTCATCACACTTTACTCATTTTTGTACATGTATCTTGCACATAAATCGTGTGCACAGATGAATTTTTCTTGGATGTAGACCTAGGCTTGGAATTGCTGGATTTAGGGGATATATGGACTCTCTATCCTTGCCAAATTTTGTTGTTTTTTTTGAAACTTAAAATATTTGCCAATGGTTAGATTTGAAATGGGATATCATTGTTTTAATTTGCAGTTCCATAATTACTTGTGACTGCTTTTGATTGGCCATTTGTATTTACTCTTTTGAGTTAATCATTCTTGTGCCTTTTCTTTGCATTTTTAGTACCTATATATTCATCTGTCCCTAACAATACATTCTTAGGTTTGCCAGTTTTTGAACTTTATATAAATAAAATCATACTATATGTATTTTTTAGACTTTTCTCAGCATTGTTTTAGAGATTTATCAGTGTGGCTTAATGCTTTTTCATTAATTTTGCATGCATTCCTGTAGATAATTTTAGGAATATAAATAGAACTAAAGCTGGCATAATTATTCTATTGTTGGTGACATTTGGATTATTTTTTTACTAAATGCTTGTGTAAATATTTTTGAACATGATTCCTGGTGCCATGTTGCCAGAAACTGAACAAAGTATTTTTCTTTAATATATAAGCTGAAAGTTCTCAGTGTCTGAACAGGTGATGTTGATTTGCATTATTGTCCTTACTGATATATTTGGATTTATACACACCCTATTTTTATTCTATTTTCCTGTTTCCTTGTATCGATCAGGGTTTCTTTTGGCCCATGTTTTTCTCTTTCTGTATTTGGCAGATATACCATTTATGTCTGTTTCTGTTAGGTTTAATCTTTAACAGGTATAATTGATATGGCAGAGTCTAATGTTAATCACCATTTGTTTCCTCCTCTCAACAACATAAGACCTTAAAGTACTTAACTCTGCTCATTCGCTGCTATCTTACATGTCATCATTTTATGTATTGGGTCCACTTTATTTTTTTTAGATTTCCTAAGATGGCATTATGGTTAGTCAGTCAATGCTCATTTTGGATTTACCAATGTATGTATTGATATCTTTGCTTCTTATTCTTTTTTTATGTGTCAGATGAACTTTATGAGATTATTCTTCCAGAAGTATGTTCTTAAGTAGTTCTTTTGGTGACTTCATCTTTATGTAATTCTACATAAAGAATTCTAAGTTTAGCTTTTTCCTCTCACACTTTGAAATAATCCATTTGCTTTCTGGCTTCTTTTGTGGCTATTGAGAAGCGTGCCATTTCTCTATTCCTCCGTAGAGAATCTATCTTTCAGATCACTTTTAATTTCTCACTTGCATAAGATGGTTCTATTGGTTCCTGTAGCCAATAGCTCCTCTCCTCTGCATTTTTTCCCCTAATGATTTTTCTCTCATGGCAGTACCCTGCTACTTCTATATTTTGAAACTTTGGATTGAGAGCTAATATTTGGTGGTGCTTTTTCTCCAGGCATCCACATATCCTGGGTGGAAGTGCAGAAGCAGTGCTACTGAGCTGCTTTGCATTTGCTTTTGCTAGGCATCCAAGTGCTATCACCAGCTCAGGAAGACTTTTTACCATAGTAAATTTCAAAGTCCTAACCCTGTCTGTGGATATCAATTCTTAGGGGAAACTATTGCTTCTGTCCCTCCTGAGCCCATATAAGGCAGTCAACCTTCCTCCATGTCATCCTCTAGCAGAGGATGGATTTTTTTTTTTTTTTTTTTTTTTGCTATTCCACCCTTTTACTGACAGTATTTTCTGGACATCCTGGATGTGAGCCCTGGATTTATACTGAAGGTATCCAATTTCCTGTGCCCTTAGTCCAGGCCTGTTGGATGATCACAGCCCTATTTAATGAGAAGAACAGCCACCTCCGTTCCCTGCTTTCCCTTTCCCATCCTGGGGCTTCTGAAGCATCAGCTCATGTGGTCCTCTAACTGTTGGCTCCTAGCTATTCCCCTTCCTTTTTTGAGACTGAGCTATACAGCATATCCTTCATTTCTAGCTGTTTTGTAAAGGGACACTTTTCAGATTTTCTTCTCTGCTACGGTGCTGGAAAATAGCCTTCCCCAGTAGAACTACATTCAGATCTTGGCTCCAAAGTTGCATCCTCAGTGATGTTCCGTCACCCCTGTTATATGCTATCACAGAACTCTGTAATTTCCATATAATATCTCACAATTTGTAAGGATGCATTTCACTGTGAAATTATGATTAATCATTGTCTCCCCCCGCATTCTTCTCAGCTCCATCGAAGCTCACCTATGATAATCTGGAGCCTGGTGCAGTTCCAGGAACACGGCTTATGTTCAGTAAATATTTGATTGAGTAAATGTGGAGAACCTGCAGAAGGGTTCAGGTGTCTAACGGAAGGTGTGAAGTAAATTGGAGCTGATTTTAAGGTTGAGGAACGTACTGAAAGGAAGGAGACAGTAGCCCTCTAGAAGTGTTGGAGAAATATGGGAAAGATCACTGAATTCGGTTAGCTCTGTGATCTGCCAGGTGCTTTTGGAAAAGCTGGTCATCCTCTTTCTTTATGATATGATGATACCCACCTGCTGGGCTGCTGTAAGGACAAAGAATCTCAACTGGGATCTAGCACAGTCTGATTTACTGAGAACCAAAGCCTTTCTTCACCTGGAAATCTTTAAAAGAGAATTTACTTAGATGCAGAGCCGAGATTCGCCCTTCCTGAGTATGAAGATGTGCAAGAATGGTCAGCGAGCTCAGGGCTGGTCCTCGGCCTCTGCGCGACCAGCAGGTGGGGCTCCCCCGGTCACGCGCCCTGGATGCACCTGCCTTGAGGTGAGGTGGACTGGGGGGCGATTTTAAACCCTCCTTACCCGTGAGTCTAGACTCATTACACATAACCAGGGAGAGCAGCCGAGGTTTGGAGATTTCTTTTTCCCCTTAACTGGCTGAAAGGCTTATTTTACATTTAAACGTGTTGCTCAGTCTATAACAGGTATTTAAATCACTTCCCTCTCTCTCAGGGCACTAAATTCAGAGTTACATTATCTTAATGAGGCATCTTGATAATGAAGTGCTCCACCTGTGGTTTTAAAGAAGCAAAATCAGCCTTCTGAACATTTAGGGGCAGGTGTTCCCACAAGCTGAGTAATATATTGATCCTGCACCTCCTGCCAGAGAGAGCTGGCAGAAATCCTTCCAGCTGAGTGACAGAAGACAGAGAGCCTTAAAAATTACTGAAATTAAGATTTTAGTATCTCTTCGCGTGCCAGGTTCTATCCCAAAGTCCCTGCCCTCGATGCAGTTAATAATTTAGAGGAGGCTTGAAGCAGACGTGCTATTAAACCTAGTAATTTGTCTGGCCGCGCAGCTGACTTTGTGCATACACAAGTGGGCTACCTACATTGTGTTATTTAAAGGACGTTGGGAAACATTCTTCATCCTTAAAATCGGTGCCCTCTGTGCAATATTGGAACTGTGATTGATTGCCACTTTTAAACGGCAAAGGCAAATATCTCTAGTGCGTTGAATCGGCTGTAAGGGGATGCTAATCTGTCTAAAATAGGTTGCATTGTCTAGGTGGGCCATGGGCAGATTAAATCATCCTGAAATATTTTTTGCATTATTATGATTACTTCCCCTGATTGTACAGTAGCCAGCCAAAAGCTGCATGGCTGCTCCTTACTGCCATAAACCAATAGTGCAATTTGTTCCCTCTTCCACCCACAATGAGCTCAGGAATGTGTTGTAATCCAGCCTCCACTACTAAGGGCACAGTATCCCTCAGGCCAAAATAATTACTGTGGGCTTGTCCCAGGCTCCTCAGCTGCCCAGAGCCTTTGCCAGAGGAAGGGAACAGGGTCTTCTCTTTCTTCAGTGACTGGGCAAAGGTACTACCAAAGCCTTTTTGTTTCCATGAGGGAAGCCAGTGTAAGAACAAAGGCCCCACACAAAGGAGGTGGGAACACAGATAAACAGAGTTTGTTCGTACCATACCTGAAGCCTGAATTCTTAGTTCCATAAGCCAGTTGTTTTTCTGTTTCTTTAAAAATCCATTGAGATTGGTTTTCTGTTACTTGCAAGAGTATATACATCTTAAAAGACAGAACTTGCTTTTCCATTATTGATTATTAATGAATAATGGGATATTCTCGTTCCAATAGTATTCCCACAGTGGCAGTAAAGGGAGCTGGGGGCAGATAGAGCCAATTTCATGAATAAAGAATGAATGAACATTCTCTACGTAGGCAAAGGGAAGGCGGAAGTATTCTTGCAAATAAAAAATATATAAACATGAAAGAGAAGCACCCATTGTCTACAGTACTTCTCAATACAGCAAGAATTAGGTTTTCTGTTTTTTAATCTACAAGTAGTTTTTCAAATAGAATTTATTTAGAAAAGTGTTTATAGCAAGTGCTGCTCCATGGATCAATGCTTATAAAACTTTTGTCTAGATAAGAGAGAATTGCATTTGCAATATCCATGAGAGCAGGAATGAAGATGTTGAGGTGAAAGTTGAGATGAAGGCAGACATTTCAGAATATGGGGATAGCAAACATGTGGTATGTGTTATACTGAATTATGCCACAGATTGATCCTGGGCAACCTTATATCTCTCCAAATTCAGTGACATTTTGAATTTACATAGTCTCTCGGTTTGAACAGGGCTTTGTAGGTAGAATGGGGAGGGCATCCCTTCCCCCGGCTCCTGTAGTGCAGGCATCACCTGGGTCCTTAGCCGAATAGCCCCTTCAGCTTTGGCTCTCAGGGTTCTTTCTCAAAGGGCTCACAATTAGTCCCTGGGGCCAGATTTGTAGCAGATACTGTATTTTGCTCTCATTTTCCAATTTTTCTCAGTCTGTCACCTTAGAGCCCACCTACACCTCCTTCTCTTTAGACTAAATCTCTTCAAGCAGATGGGCTCATACAAATATGCAGCCAGGCTCATTCATCGAATTTCTTCTTAAGCTTAACTGGGACACTCCGTGGCACATCCAATATATTTTAGGACCTAGACATTTAGCATTTATCCAACAAAAGAATATTATTCATATATTAGAGCCAAGAACATCGAAAATTAATATATAGTATAATACAATATATTTAAATTTGGATTAAGAAGTGAGTCCAAATAACCACAGGATAGAGAAGAGAAGAACACTGAGCTGCAGCTATATTCTGATGGACATACTCCCAGCTTCTTCCTAGTAGGCAATGCTTATTAAATTGTAAAATCTTGGAGATTACAATATTGGCCATCTTTAAATTATAAAATTAGCCTTTGGAAGGAAATGTAATTTGTACAAATAGCTTTTTGTAACAACAGCAACAAAACGACACCTCAATGAGGAAAACTGAGATGGAGGCCACCTGAAGCACTAATGCTGTCAAGAGATTGGAAAATAATTCATTTAAAATCAACAAATTCCCTCCCATTCATTTGTAACTTAATAACACAACATACAATTTTAAGTTGGTCCCTCAAGCATTCTGCATGGAGACACAAAAGCTTATTAGTCATAGAGCCAGTATCAAAGAACATTTTAAAATATAAGCCAACTGTCTTCTTTGAAGTGAGACCGTCACATAAACCTGCTTATTATAGTAATGAAATTAATAACTTTTAAAGAGCGTCATCTTGCCATAAAAGAGACTCATGTTGGTGTTCCCTTGTTGGGGTTTAGCACGAGGGTTTAGGAAAAGAAATTTCCTCCATTGAAGATCTAGGCTGACAAAAGTACACTTTCCCAATTGGACCGTAATATTTTCTTAGGGTTTCTTAGCCAATACATGACATGGCTGGGATTGATCCTAGGTCTGCATAATTTCCAATATCATGCACTTAAACTATAATGACTTATGATTTCTTCTTTGTACATATTTCTGTGATTATAATTTTCAAATGGAAGCATACTCTCAGATTAAACCTAAGTGCTTCTGTAATACTTTTGTACTTTGTGAATGGAAATCTTAATAGACATTGCCTCTTCATATTGGAAAATGTCCAAGGCTTGAGGTCCAAAACTGAAGACCCAGGACTGTGTAGAACCTGTCCAGTACTTGGGTGATACAGGGATTCTTACTTGTTCTGGTCATTGTAATTCTATTTAAACTAATGTAGGGACTCTCTCTTGACACTTACCATAGACCAGAGTTCCAACTCAATGAGATTGTTGGCTCCTTCTAGCTTGGTGCCTGGCAAACATGTGGGAGGGGTGTGGGCAATGGAGATTTGTCTCCTAAGGAGTTTGTGGTGCCTTCCATCCTCTTATTTGATCAAGGCGATGATACCACTTTGAAAGTAGTCCCTCTCTGATTAGTAGAGCTCTGTCAACAGGAATCTTGGAACCTTGTAATTGGTGGCCTAGTCAGCATGCTTTATTTGGGGGGATTTGTTTGCAGATACTAATCATCGATTTGGTTGGAACGTCTCTATCAATAAGAAATAGAAAACCAAGACAGTCTCATAGCCAATATCACAATGATGGTTTCTGAATGATCTCAGCTCTCTATTAAATAGGAAGACACTGGCCTTTAGCCTGAGATAGTTCAGCTTTCCTGAAAATGGTATAATAAATTATCTCAAACTAAAAATATGACTGTGACAGAAGTGACTAGCCATTCAAGCAAGTCTTCCTGGGTGCAAAGCTGCAGGGTGTTCTCCATCCTCCCTGACAGATGTGGCTGTGCGACCGAGTCTAGAGGCTGGAATGTGAGTGAAAGTGATTTGTGCTACTACCAGGCATGAACGACAGCATGCAGCAGCTTTACCTCAACCTGGAGCTTTTCTGGTCTAATATATGAATAAGAAACCAATGTTTATTGTATGAGGCCATTATCTGCTTGGATCTTTTTGTAAATGCAGCCTAGTCTACCCTAACTAATGCACAGACTATAAAACCTTGAAGATGGGGGCTGTTGTAACAAAAAAACTACACGGCACTGGCTTAGAGGTCAGGTGAGGCATGTGAGGTTGAAAAGAGGAGGACATCTGCTAGGTGGTGTCAGCATCCTCCGTGAACTGTCGACCTTGGATGACCTGTAAGGCAGATCAAGTGCCTTCAGTGCCTGCTGTTCTGGGGGTGCAGGGGGGTGGGGTGGGCAGCCAGAACAGTACTGTGGGATGGCTGCTGCTTGCTGTGCTTGGCAAGGTATCACAAGAAGAGGGTGTGCTCAGGACAGAACTGGCTGGTTTGCAGGCAGACTCTGGAGAATGCAAACTCCTTTTGTACTATAAAAAGGGGAGATAAGATTGAAAAAGACTGAGCAGCAGAGAGCCAGTATGACTTTTCAGTTTAACAAAGGAAACTGCCTTCCCTCCCAAACCTCTCTAGATCTACAAAGTACCTGCCATTGAGTGAAGAGACAATTTTGGGGACAAAGAAACAAGGCATGGATGAAAACTGCCTGAGAGAGAAATTTAGTTTGGATACTTGCCTATGGAACTGACTGGAAGCAAATAGATCAGAAACCTTCTAAGATTTAAAGGGATTGTTTTGTCTAACAACAAGTATGATCTTGTCTTGAGAAGGTCTGTGAATTTAAATCAATGCTACTACTCAAAAATATTCTTTAGCAGGGATTGGGCCATGATAGCTGTGCATCTCTCAAGAAGGGGATATTTCCCAATACCAACTTCAGATATAGCCATGGAGTGCAACAGAGAAGGAAGAATCTCCAAACGAATGGGGGCCAAAGGCCACAGATAAAGCGGGGGCGGTAGAGATGATTCCTCTAGAAAACAGTGTCAGAGCAGGGGGCTCAGAGTGTCTGCCCAGCAGAGTTTCATCATGCTGTGAACAGTGAATTCAGGGTGCGTTCCTTTTATTCCATCTTCCTAATGAGCTGTAATTGCATTTATCCTACCTTTGCTTGGCGCACGCTCTCGTGCTCTATCCTCTTTCTCCACGCACACATCCTTCTTTCTATATGTAAACGTATATATGTATATGAATAGTCATACACGTATTCCTACACAGTGAGGGTGGGGGGAGAAGGGTGGTGTGCATGGAGAGGGAGGAAGCAGGCAACTTCCTTTTTAGTTCTTAAGTGACCAGATAATGATTGACATGGCTGCACATCACCCACAGTATTGAGACTTGAGCTGGATGCTGTAACTGGAAGGGACTCTGTGTGTCTCCCTTGGGGAGGGGGACTGAAGCTCTTCTCCTTGTGGGAAAGGGGCACAAATCAATATTTGGCAGTAAGAATGGCTGTTATGGCAGAAACTGCTAGTTCTTCACCAAAACCATTTCCAGTGCTTCCTGAGTACATATCGAGTCTGTTGCAATTTAGCCCCTAAGAGTTCAATCTACTAACAAAAGGGAGTCTTCAGCATCACCAACCAGGCATTAAGTTGCTACTGCCTTCCCTATTTGCCATGATACCAAAGCAAGATAGTACATTAGTTACTAAGAGACAACTTCTTAGTCTCTCTCTGCTTGCTTTCTTATCTCTAAAATGAAGAGTACATGTTAAAGTATTATTAGCAATCAATTAAGAAAATATACATTAAAAAGCACTTCTACAATGCTTGCCACTTAATGAAAGACTACTCATTAAGTGGTTCTTCTACTCCCTTTGCCTATTTGGTGTCACTTTTCTTAACAAGGAAGTAGTTTCAGGAAATGCCAGAGTGGCAGAACTTCAGATTAATGGATATCAAAAAGAAGACAAGGGCAGAAGCAGCTCTGTGTGTAAAAGCTGGATCTAGACTCCCTTGGGAAATGCTAGGCATAGCTGGAAACAGACCTGAATGGTTAAGACTAAGCAGTTATTGAAGAAAGGGCCAACAAAATATCAAAGATGAATTGATTTTGTACACATAGGCTGCTGGAATATTGGAACATTGGATTAAAATGCCTTCTCCTAGGGTTCTGGGAAGATGGTGTCAGAGAAGGTAGGCAGGGCTCATCTTTCTTGCAAAAACAGTGGAAGAGGGGCAAAAACTGTCCAAAGGAGCTGATTTGGGGATCTGCAGACCAGGAGAGTGCCACATGCATCATCCAGGAGGGAAGGGAGACAGAGATGAAGAGGCAGAAAAGAAAATATTACTTGCCCTCGTGGCCGGGAGTGGCTCACGTCCCCCACCCTCAAGGCTAACAGTAAACCAGTGGTTAGCATAGCCAACTGAGAGAGGAATGGACATATTCCTCTCTGGGAAGAAGGAGGGTGCAGTGGAGGGATGAGTGTGGTTTTTCTTTGGTGAATTTAAGCAGCAGGGCCCCACTTTGAATTTTGGCTCTAACCTGCTCAGAAACACAAGCCACCTCCATGGAAAGGGTCACTAAAGAGCACCATCTGCTGACAGGCTGGGAAAGCGAAGGAAAACAAGACTTTTTGGAGTATCTTTTGTCCCTATCCCTTAGGCCTCCGTTTCTAAGTTTTAGAATACATTGAACCACAAATCAAAGAAGAACTGTGAAACAAAATCATTAGGCAAGAGAGAGGAATTGACCATCAGAGTAAACTCACTAATATAAACAGATGTCTAGACATTAGCAAAAAAATTACAAGTCATACCAAGAAACAGGAAAATATGGCCCAAATTAAAAACTCTTAACAAATTGAAAGTCCTGCTGAGACACGGGATTTAAAACAACTAATCAAGGATATTCACACAAATCTTTTAAATCAATGAGTTGAAGGAAAATATAGCTAAAGAGATAAAGGATATTAAGCAGACACTGGGTGAGCAAAAAGAATTTGAAAGCATGC
This sequence comes from Cabassous unicinctus, assembly GCA_029593785.1. Classification (NCBI taxonomy): domain Eukaryota; kingdom Metazoa; phylum Chordata; class Mammalia; order Cingulata; family Chlamyphoridae; genus Cabassous; species Cabassous unicinctus. The sequence goes on along the minus strand of JAQZBX010013885.1, from coordinate 28,457 downwards.
AAAGAAAAGTAACAGCTTATGGGAATTAAAGACACAATGGATGAGATTAAAAATACACTAGAGGCATATAGCAGCAGATTTGAATGAGCTGAATAACAACTAAGTGAACTGGAAGACAGAGCATTTGAACTTGATAAGAACAGAAATATAAAATTGGAAAGAATTAAACAGGGTCTCAAGGAGTAGAATGACAGTGCAAAATGCAAAAGCATGTGTTATGAGTGTCCTGGAAGGAGAAGAGAATGGAAAAGGGACAGAAAGAATATCTGAGGAAATAGTGGCCTAAAATTTCCCAACTCTTATGCAAGACATAAATATCAATATCCAAGAAGGACAACACACTTCAAACAGAATAAATCCGAATAGACCTACTCTGAGGCATCTACTATTCAGAAAGTCAGATATCAAAATTAGAGAATTCTGAAAGCAGCAAGAGAGAAGCAATCCATCACATACAAGGGACACTCAATAAGACTCAGTGCTGATCTCTCATCAGAAACCATGGAGGTGAGAAGAGGTAGTATGGTGTATTTAAGGTACTGAAAGAGAAAAACTGCCAGCCACGAATTCTTTATCTGGTAAAACTGTCCTTCAAAAATGAGGGTGAGTTTAAAGTGTTCACAGACAAACAAAACCGAGAGTATGTCACCAAGAGATTGAATTTACAAGGGATACTAAAGGACATGCTGCAAAACTGAAAGGAAAAGATGGGAGAGAGGCTTGGAGAAGAGTGTAGAAATGATGATTATTGGGAAGGGTAACTAAAAATGTAAAAAGATAGACAAGAATAAGGTATGACAATGGAAAGCCAAAGGATAAAATGAAGTAAGTAATGCCTTTATAGTATTAACATTAAACGTTAATGGATTAAATGTCCCAATCAACATAGACTGAGAGAATGGATGAAAAATATGAATCATCTATAGGCTGTCTACAATAGACTCACCTTAGATGCAAGGACTCAGATAGGCTGAAAGTGAAAGGCTGGAAAAATTTAGCCCGTGCAAATAGTAACCAAAAAAGCTGGAGTAGTAATACTAATATCGGACAAAATACATTTTAAAATTCAGAACTGTTAGAAGGTCACTATATATTTATTATAGGGACAATTTACCAAAAAGAAATGACTATAATAAATATTTCTGCACCTAACAGGGTTGCCCCCAAAATGCATGAGGCAAACTGAAGAGAGAAATAGATTCCTCTAAAATAAAAGTTGGGGATTTCAACGCACCACTCTCATCATTGGATAGAACATCTGGACAGAAGATCAATAAGGAAACAGAGAGCTTACATAATATAGGTGAACTATACTGAACAGACATATATAGAGCGATACACCTAAAACAGCAGGATATACATTTTTCTCAAGTGCTCATGGATCTTTCTCCAGGATAGATGATATGTTGGGTCACAAAACAAGTCTCGATAAATTTAAAAAGATCGAAATTATACAAAACACTTTATCTGACCATAATGGAATGAAGCTGGAAATAAATGTAAACTGGAAAATTCACAAATGTATGGAAGTTAACACACTATTAAACAAATCACTGGGTCAAAGAAGAAATTGCAAGGGAAATCAGCAAATATCTAGAGACAAGTGAAAATGAGAATGAAATATATCAAAACCTATGGGACACCGCAAAGGCAGTGCTGAGAGGGAAATTTTTACCCCTAAATGCTTACATTAAAAAAATTAAGGGCTAAAACCAAAGACCTAACCACACACCTGGAGGAACTAGAAAAAGAACTGCAAACTAATTCCAAAGCAAGCAGAAATAAGTAACAAAGATTAGAACAGAAATAAATGAAGTGGAGAACAACTACAACAAAAAACAGAGAATCTACAAAAGCAAAAATTGATTCTTTGAGAAGATCAACAAGATTAACAAACCATTAGCAAGACTGTCAAAGAAAAAAGAGAGAAAACACCAATAAAAAAAAGTTAGAAATGAGAAGGGGGACATAACTGCTGACCCCACAGAGATAAAAAATCATAAAAGGATACCATGAACAACTGTATGCCAAGAAACTAGACAACATTGATGAGATGGACAAATTCCTAGGAACACACATACAACCTACACTGACCTTAGAAGAAATAGAAGACCTCAACAAACCAGTCACAAGTAAAGAGATTGAAACAATCATCAAAAATGTCCCCCAAAATGAAAAGCACAGGGTCAGATGGCTTCACAGGTGAATTCTAGCAATCATTCAAAGAAGATTTAATACCAATCTTGCTCAAACTCTTCCAAGATATTGAACAGAAGGGAATGCTACCAAATTCATTCTCTGAAGCCAACATCACCTTAATACTGTAGTATCTTTATATGAAAAAAGAAAATTACAGACCGATTTCTGTAATGAACATAAATGCAAAAATCCTCAACAAAATACTTGTTAATCAAATTCAAAAGCACATTTGAAGAATTATACATCACAAACAAGTGGGTTTTATCCCAGGTATGCAAGAGTGTTTCAACACAAGAAAATCCGTGTAATACACCACATTAATAAATCGAAGAAGAAAAATCACGTCATCTCAATTGATGCAGAAAAGGCATTTGACAAAATACAGCATCCTTTCTTAAAAACACTTCAAAAGAGAGGAATAGAAGGAAACTTTCTCAATATGATAAAGTGCATATATGAAAAAAACACAGATAACATTGGACTCAATAATGAAAGACTGAAAGCTTTCCTGCTGAGATAAGGATCAAGACAAGGATGCCCACTGTCACCACTGTCATTCAATATTCTGTTAGAAGTTCTAGCTAGAGCAACTAGGCAAGAAAAAGAAATAAAAGGCACTCAACTAGGAAAAGAAGTAAAACCTTCGCTATTCACTGAAGATATGATCCTATACCTAGAAAATCCTGAAAATCCAGAAGAAAGCTACTAGAGCTAATGAGTTCAGCAAAGTGGTGGGATACAAGGTTAATGTGCAAAAACCAGTAGTGTTTCTTTGTGCTAATAATGAGCAATCTGTGGAGGATGTCTGGAAGAAAATTCCATTTACCATAGTGACTAAGAGAATCAAATATTTAGGAATAAACTTAACCAAAGGCATAAAAGACATGTGATCAGAGAACTACAAAATATTGCTAAAAGTAATCAAAGATAACCTAAACAAATGGAAAGATATTCCATATTCATGGATTGGAAGACTAAATATCATAAGATGTCCATTCTACCCAAATTGATTTACAGATTCAATGCAATCCCAATCCAACAGCAATTTTTGCAGAAATGGAAAAGCCTATTATCAAACTTATTTGGAAGAGTAAGGGGCACCGAATAGCCAAAAGTATCTTAAAAAAGAATAAAGTTTGGAGGACTCTCACTCCCTGACTTTAAAGCACATTACTTAGGTACAGTACTAGCAACGTAGTACTGGTATAAAGATAGACACCAGTGACCAATGGAATAAAATATATAATTCAGAAATAGACCCCCACATCCATGGTCAAATGATTTTTGACAATGCTGTCAAACCCACTCAGCTGGGTCAGAACAGTCTATTCAACAAATAGTGTTGGGAGAACTGGATATCCATATACAAGAGAAAGAGGACCCTTATCTCACACTTTATACAAAAAATGACTCAAAATGGACCAAATATCTAATTATAAAAGCTAGAGCCATAAAAATCCTGGAATAAAAGGTAAGGAAACATCTTTAAGATCTTGTGGTAGGTGGTGGTTTCTTAAACCTTATATCCAAAGAGTGAGCAATGAAAGAAAAAAATAGATAAATGGAACCTCCTCAAAATGAAGCACAAAAGTGTTTTAAATGACTTTGTCAAGAAGGGGGAAAGGCACCCAACTCATTGGGAGAAAATATTTGGATACCATATATCCAATAAGGGTTTGATTTCCATGTTATATAAAAAGATCATACACCTCAACAATAAAAAGACAAACCAATTAATGAATGGGCAAGAGACTTGAATAGACAGTTTTCCAAAGAGGAAATACAAATAGAGAAGAAAGCACATGGAAAGATGCTCAACATCATTAACTTTTAGGGAAATGCAGATCAAAACTACAATGAGATAATCTTTTCACACCTTACAGAATGGCCATTATTAAAAAGGTGGAAAACTGCAAGTGCTGGAGAGGATGTGGAGAAATCTGAATACTCCTCTACTGTTGGTGGGAATGTGGAATGGTGCAGGCTTTGTAGAAGGCAGTATGGCAGTTCTTTGGGAAGCTAAATATAGACCTGCCATATGATCCCACAATCCTGCTACTAGGAATATATTCAGAAGAACTGAGAGCAAGGATGTGAACAGACATTTGCATACCAATGTTCATAGTGGCATTATTCACAATTGCTAAAAGGTGGAAACAACCCAAGTGTCCATCAGGTAGTAGATAAACCAAAATGTGGTATATATATATATAATGGAATACTATTTAGCTGTAAGAAGAAATGAAGTTGGGATGCATATGACAGTACAGATCAGGGGTTCTTAACAAAGGGCCCGTGAGCTTAAATTGAAATTAAAAAAAAAAAACAACAAAAACATCATTCATGTGGGAATGTGTTGGTGTGGGTGTAATATATTTATTAAATAATACACAGTGTAGTGTGGACTTAGTAAGGGGTCCGTGGTTTTCACCTGACTGGCAAAGGGGTCCGTGGAACAAAAAAGGTTAAGAATCCCTGACATAGATGAACCTTGAGGACATTGTTGAATGAAATAAGCCAGATACAAAAGGACATATATTGTATGGTCTCACTGGTATGAACTAAATACAATGAGTAAACTCATGGAGTTAAATTCTAGAGTATAGGTTACTAGGAGACAGAATATAAGAAGGGGGACCAGAAGCTTAACATATGTAGAATTTTTAATAAGGTTGATTATAATGTGGAAATGGATAGAGTTGATGGTAGCACATTATAATGAATGTAACTAACACAGCTGATTTAAAAAGTGATTGTGGCTGAAAGGGGTAGTCTGGGGACGTAAATGTCAATTGAAAGAAAGCTACAGGTTAAACTAGGGACTGTATAACAGTGATTTTGGTGGTGGATGTGGACTGTGGTTAACAGTACAGATACAATAATGTTCTATTATAAGGTGTTAAGAATATGGAGATAGTTGGGAAAATACAACTAATGTAACTTATGGACAATAGTTCACAGTAATAGAATATTCTTGCATCAATGGCAAAGAAGATACTATATCAGTTCTAAGGATCAGCAATAGAGCTATATAAGTGGGTATGGGATTCTTCCTTTTGGAGTAAAGAAAACGTTCTAAAATTGAGGTGATGATGGCACAATTCTGTGATGACACTGACAGCCACTGAGTTTACACTTTGGATGGATTGTTTGAGGCAGGGGACTGTATAGCACAGAGAATCTTGTGGTGGATGATGGACTGTGGTTGTCAGGACAAAGAGGACATTCTCTCACGAACTATAACAAATATAGAATACTAATACATGGTGTTAACAATAGGGTGGTTTGTGGCAAAATACATCAACTGGAAGATATATGGACTCTAGTTAGCAGTAATATTTTGATGGTGTTCTTTAATTATTTGTAACAAATGTTCTAAAACAATGAAAGGTGTTAGTGGTGGGGCAATGTATGGGAATACTTTATGGTATGCATGATTGTTTTGTAGACTCAAAATCTTTCGAATAAAAAAGTCTACTTATAGGTATGTGCTGCAACTAATCTAACTGTTGGATGGGGCACTAACAGGCACCCAGGGGACAGTCAGTTGAGTTAATGATGACAGTAATATTGGCCCCTTTTTCTCTGTCTTTTCAGTGAAGCAACTGACTGGCAGTAAGATAGATGCCTTATCTGTTTGATATAGGTTTATATTATATAAAGCTACAGAAATGTGACTTGTGCTGTTTAATATTTAATTCTACTATGAAGCCATAGTTTTATGATAGAATTAAAAAAGATATCGCCTACTATAAAAATAATTCAAAACTGGCCCTGCCTAATATTGTGTCACTAGCATCATCTTCAGTCTTTCATTCATCTGTTCCCTCTTTATTTGATTTTCTACTCATTCATATCCTTATTACCTGTAATTCACAATGTGAAACTATATGCTAAAAAAGAGTCTGCAGACTTGTCTTTTTTGGTATCATTTATTGGTTTAAATATTTTATAAGTGACATTTTGGACTTATAAGGTAAATAAAAGCATGACTTGAACAGATAGTTTGTAATGAATTATGTAAATATAACACAATTGTTATTTCCACTTTGCTTTATAAGAATCTCAGGTTTCCATCACTTTTCATACACAGATTCAACAGGTTCTGCAGTCTGTAAATACATAGACATTTTGCATAATGGGACATGCAATTTACATTGTGTGTGACTAAGAATTACAAATAAAAATAATCAAAATGAGTAAAAAGTGGTGTTACATGAAAGGCAAAGAAGTTACAGTGGATGTTTATAATACTGTAAGTGCTTAAATACTTTTACATGGATTATTATTCCTAAAATTCTAGTGACATGAGGCATATTGTATCATTTAAATCTGGAAAAGTTTCCCTAAATCTGGAAAAGTTTCCCTAAATCTGTGCTGCTAGATAAAGGAAAATATTTTAAAATATATGAAACACCAAGTAAATTTTTTTTTTATTAATGGTACAGGTTTAAGAGATGCATTCATTTTTTTTAGAAAACAAAAAAATAGTTTGACATTTCAAAATATATGTAATTTAACCATGCCATATAGATATTAGTATATTATTTGATGACATTGCAATTTAAATTTGTCATAACTAGATTTTTAAAAGAAATGATTCACAAAGTACAGTCTGATAGCAAAATAGCAGATGTACAATATTATTTACATTGCAAGCCAAAAAAAAAAACTTAGACCCATGAAATTGTAGCAAACAAATTGGCCAAAAACTTAAAATAATTCAGGTAGCTGGTTAAGTGAAAACCACCCCATGCAGAGGAAACTAAGGGAGGCCTAGCACACGGCAACTATGTGTTTGTATTGTGTGAGTTGGGAAATCTATCATATAATGCCAAAATGCTTGATGGAAATGCATTGGCTGTTTATTTTATGCCTTAAAATGAAGTTTAAATTTGATATCTAAAGTACTGTTTGGGAAAGAGACCCTTTGGTTTTGTAAATGGCTACTCACAGTTGAAGAGTCAGAATTCAGGTAGGTTGACTTTGAAATGAAGAATATGTACTATTTCTGGAATGTTCTTAATCAGAACATTTTCAAAACAATGAAACATGTTTGTTTACTTGATAAGCAAAGTTATAGTGTAGTTATAGGCAGCTGTTTATAAACCTTTAGACTTTTTCCAAAGCAAAACACTCAAGAGGATTTTTTCTTTTTTGACAAAGAAAAATCTCATCCATTGCTAAGAAAAATCAGAAAATATATCTCCCGATGGACCATTTTTCTACTTGAGCATAACCTGACTTCCCTAAAACCTGACATGATGATGTGAATCCTGCATAGCTGGAATAATTTTTCTTACCTCTAAATCATGGGTTCTTAACAAGGGGTCAATGAGCTTGAATTTAAATTAAAAAAAAAAAAATTCTTGTGAGAATGTGTTGGTGCGGGTGTGATATATTTTTTAAATAATACCCAGTATAGTGTGGACTTAGTAAGGGGTCCATGGTTTTCATCTGACTGGCAAAAGGGTCTGTGGAACAAAAAAGGTGGAGAGTCCCTGCGCTAAATTCTTAAAGAAGACAATGAATTAGGTTAAGTTGTAAATTTTGCAACTCTGGGCCTTAGATATCAATTCAGTAGGAGGCAATGAAATAGGGGCATAAAACGGGACTGCAGATCACAGCTTCTCAAATTCCAGCCTAGTTTCTTCTCCTTCCTCAACCATCTACTTTTACATTCATTATTAAACATATTTCCCTAAAGAAATAAAAATGGTAAAGAGATTGCAAGTCATATTTCTTCATTTGAACAAGCATTAAGATTGTCTATCATTTCAAGATAAAGGCTTTTTTTTTTTTTTTTAACACTGAAAATCACAGGAAGAAAAATCTCTGTATTTGCACAGGTGCAAATCTTCATGGTAGTGTCCTGTTTTCTCACAATTTCAAAATAAAACAGTCAATATAGAATAAATAATATTATATTAACATAATATTCCTTTTTAAAATTTTGGTTGGTTTTTTTTCCTGCAGTTTTCATTCCTTTTCCTATACCTGACTACCTGATCTGCTACAATTCCAAAAAGTCCAAATGAAACTGGGAAAGCTCAATCAAACCTCAAAGGGAATTTGACTTATTGAAGCATGTTTCTTGAGGAGAAAAAGATGTATTGATTCTATATGGACCCAGACAAACTTATGTCATGGAGACATGTTCAGTGGTTTCCATACATTATTACTAAGACACCAAAAACATAAAAAGAAAATTGTAAGTTTTGAAGATGAAATATTCTTTTTACCTTGTTCAAGACTTGTTCAAGCAAAGTTCTGGGGGCGGGGTACCTAAAATGGAGGGACATACTCTTCTGTCTTTCTCATTGTTACTCTTTTAAATGAGATATTTGATTTCTTTTTTAATGAGTCAGATACTCTGCTACAAATAATTCAACTGTCCTTGGGAAAAAAAAAAAAAAAGCTTGGATTTGTAAATGATTGATCCCTTGACAAATTTTTATCCAAACTATCTTTTTGCATTTAAGAATATGGTAATCTGTTAATTCTGTGACAAAGTCAAAATTGTGGTTTTATAAACAGCTATATCAATATAGGCTAAAAACTCACATAGAGAGCTAGAAAACATGGAATAAAGTGTATATTGCTTTTTAAATACATTAGGCTTATAAAATTGATGGCAAATGTTTCAAATCCTAAAACAACAACAACAACAACAACAACAACACCTCAAAACGCCACACTATGCCAAACTAAGTTATAGAACATACAGGAAAAAAGACAGCACATCAGTTATCTCGAGATAAAGAGCCAGTGAAATCAAAGAGCATTTGGTGTATTCTCCTTATTGGGAAGTTGTTTTCAGAAACAATTTCCCTACAAATAGAACAAGCTTCCTTTCTATTTCAAACTTTAGTAGTGAGGCACCAAAGTAAAAAATTGACTATCTGAAAATTATTTTCTAAAGGAGTTTATAGGGGATAAAAGAGGAAGTTATCAAAAAAGGTTGACATTGATACTTCTTGAGAAAGTGGTGTAAATTCAGTGAAAAAGGACTCCGTATATATTTTTATAGGCCCATGTTTCTTTTCACTGATAAGCTTTTGGAAGCCCAGGTCCCAATTTGCTCCTTAGCAATGTTTAAGTGCCCACTTCCTTTTCTTTTCTTCATTACTCCAAAAAGTGTTCAATCATGTGAAAGTGAAAAAGGGATGCCCTAGTCCAAATAATAAAATACTATTATGTACCCGGTGAGGGGGGAATAGAAGGAAGAAAGACGGAATGGAAAAATCGGAGCATGCTGACAAGCTTTAAGAGCCTAGTTGGTTTACAGCACACGGTACCTATACCTATAGCCCATTCATTTTAGATCTACCAGGAGCCTTATTCAGAGCTAATGCTGAACTCTATCCATCAAGTTAGAGCCACACTTGATATTTGGATTCCTGCATGGTTTCTCATTACATAATGGACGTACTAAGGAATAATTAGATCATGGAGCAAATATTGATTGAAGACCTAGTGCCCAATTTTTCCAACAGGAAAAAAAAGCTATACTGGTGGTACACATGATGTGAGAAGTCCTTTCTGTCCCATTAAATAGATTCATTTTGATGAGCATATTTCTTATGTTTTATTAAAAATTTGCACGAACATATTTTATAATTTTTGACATCAGTTCAATATGAAAATCACATTAAAAAATCTATAATCATTATGCTTACTATCTATTTTTCTACCTTTTCTATGATAACAGAGCTGGACTATAGAAAGTTTAATTTTTTTCTTCCTGTCTCTTATCTTCCCTGCTTGTTTCCCTTTCTTCCTCATTGTTGCATTCCAGCTGAAGTGCTCATAAACCTCCTGCAGTCATGTAGCCATTTCCATTTTAGGGGATTTTTCAGACGAATAAGTGGGTAGCTCTTAAGCACCAAAAGAAAAAGCTGTGAGTACCCATTATTCTAGGTCACTGAGTTACAGAGCAACTAAAGGCATGGATTTTACAAGTGCTCAGTGACACACTTGAAACAAATTTAAAAGACATAAGTAATAATTCTGGCTGCCATCCACCAATAATTATCTTTAAACAAGAGCAAAAATTAAAGAACTTTTAAAATCTTCCTTAATTACTTTAGATGATTATATAGTCCTCTAGTTTATCTAGACCTTCTTGGCTCGAGTTAATTTCTTTTTCATGATAAGTCTTTCTAGTCAAAGACTACAAAACCATTTTATCTGAAAGTCCAAGCTAAAGTTAGGCTTTGGTTTCAACACAGTAATTTATACCAATAAAATTTGGGAGGGGGTTTCACGTTGTTGATTTTTTTTTTTCCTGCTTCACTTTAACTATGGAGACCTTAAGATGCTAAGAATCAAGCATATTTCAAGTAGTTATACTCAAATATATTGATACAGATCACCCCAGAAACTGGAAGAACTCTTTTGCTAACCTTGAAAGTAAAGTGATAGTGACTATAAGGGAATACTTCCTGAAAAGCAATAAAAGTAGAATTTCTCTAGGGATTGAGGTTTCATTGGCTATGGAAATGCATAGCTTCTTGTTAGAGATGATGTGGAAATAATTATATTTATTGTTTAAATGATTTGAGCATATATTGGCTTTGACTTAGACACTGAGTTTGGGGAAGCTTGAGATGTTTTGCTCTATACACTAATCTGAACCAGTTTGAATATAGCATTATTGGGCCATTGTTATCCTTAACCCTTATATTATTCAAATCAGTTTAGTGTTTAAAAAAATGTTGCCAAATTTGCAAACCATGGCTCAATGCCACTATTTATAATTTTGACATGACATCTTCCATGTCTTTTTTCCTGCAATAAATGGAAAAGGGAGGATAAGCCATTTAACCGTAACTCATAGTTGGGTATAATCACCAAGGGATAAAGCCTTAGGGATCCCAACAACAAAATTAATTTTCCTCCTCTTTGCTGAAGAACTGGATATATTATAAAACTTTTCAAGTCTCTAGCATGCACGGCTTTAGCTATCACAACCATATTGACTCTTTCTGGACACAAATCTTTGTCCTAAATTATTCTCTAACTGATAATTCTGACTTTAAAAATGTACAAGTCTATCTCCCCCTTTTAAAGTTTCTGTTCCGACTAATTCGGCTTGAAGTAACCAGTGACATGTAAGTGAAATCTTTGATAAGAGTCCACCTAACCACTTTTAATTTTAGAAGACTGGGAGTATAACTTCATCTCTTCTACAGAACACCGCCAAATGCTGCGGGGTTGCTCTCTCCTTGCCCAAGCTCTCTGGAGCAGCCCCAATAAGTTGGATAGGCTTGGGCTCACATTGGCTTCCACTCCACACTTGAGCACTTGTTTTGCCAGAAGTCAAAGCCCAATTTAAGAACAGTTTGAAGAAGAGTATGGATCAAAGGGTAACCTCAGAAATGATTTACAGATTTTTAGGAAGCGCAAAATAAATATTCCCCACTCTTGTGATTAAATTTCACAAATGGGGAAAGACGTAGTTTCTATGATTATAAATATAAAATCAAATTGTATTTTTTCTCATTATGAGTTTAGCTAGGCATTTTATAAAAGGGAAAAAAGTTTTAAATATCACTTGCACACTGTGATAGTCTGTTCTTTAGTGCTAATTTTAGCTGGCTTTTCTGTGACATATGGCAGAGCAGGTATTTGGCCTTCTTTGTTCCCTCAATCCAGATATTCTGACACTTTCATTTACCTTCATCATTTTCACCAAGACTAGTTCTATCTGCCACCTTACGAGAGTCACTATTTATAGCTCAGTGAGCCTCTAATCCCAGTTTTACTGAGATGTACAGCTGCTGAAAGGTTGGCACTGCCTCATAAGAAAATGGCTGTGAAGAGGTTTTTCTCTTTTGTTTTTTAAAATAAGAGTGACCAGTAGTCAAATAAAGCATTTGGCTTTCATTAAACCAGAGGTGTCTGTTATGGAAAGTGCCCTTTCCTTTCAGGCTCTCTAAATCCTCCCTGAAGAGAGAAATCTCTTGCTCACCCACATCTAAAGCTCCTGCTTGTGCTTGCCTAGCCCCCTCCGTCTGCCCCTGACTGGAGTCTGATGTGGAACTGCCAGGCCGCCAAAGGGGAGGAGCTGTCGATAGAAACTGGGGTGGTACAAAGATGTAATTTTGTACATTTCTGATTTTCAGCCCAATGAATACTTTCTTGCCCCACTTACATTTAATGATATCTAATAAACCACAGTAAAAATATAGTTAGTGGTTCTCTCCTCCATCTCCAATAGTGAGAAGGTAACAGGGGAAGATTGAATATAAACTAGTTCCTTTATTTCTAAAATATGTAGCAAATGACTCAGAAATGGGCTATTACTTGGGCTTTACATTTAGTTTCTCTTCTCTGCTTTGAAATAATAAGCAACAGAACTTACATCTAATAATTGTATGAGCAACTGCATGGGTTAACAGGGAAGACAAATTCAGTCAAATTTAATGGATTCAATTAAGTATTTTATTAATTTCTGATTGATTTATTGACAATCAAAAACACGTTCAATAACGGTTATGCATCTAATAATCTACAAAAAGATAACTGCCCAAAACTTTTTTTCACTGAATAAGTAGTTTTGTTTACTTTTTTTTTACAGGAGAATTTTCCAAATTGCGGGCAGGAACATACTAAAGTTTGTACTATGTGTAACGGGAAGGTAAAATACTAGCATATCCACCCACTATGCCAGTTGTGTGCAGATTCATGAATAGAGAAGAGTTCACCTAGGTGGGCAATAAGAAGAGGTGCCACTGTGTTTAGAGGCTTAGGAATGGAGCTAGGCTTACGTGATTTTGCTAAATAATCTGATCTTGGACATTGCTCAGTGTAATATGAGTTTATTTGCTAGTTGCTTTTAACTAATCCCAATACATTATTCTAAATGATGGGATGGAGGGGTAAACTTAACTATGAAAGGACTGATTATTATTAACTGTGCCACATTTGATTAAAAATGCAATTAAGAAAAAATTGAATTATTGATTTTGAAATATGAAAGCTTTAGGAAAATCATCAAAATAGCTGAGAAAGGCAGGGTTTCTCCCCCCAATATGACTACATATTCATTTTCATGCATTTATTAATTATACTTCATAAGACTTTAAGCCAAATATATTCTACAGCCAAAATACTCTTATACTTACTAAACATTGGTGTAACTCTCACAGACAACAGTGGTAATAAGTTTCCTTTACCTTTTATCTTCTAATACCTTGCCAAACCTTAGCCAACATTTGATTTAGGTAACTTGTCCCAAGAACCATCTATATTTTGAAAAATCTACTTTCTCAAACTCTTCCAACTATGATCTACATTTACTCATGTATCCATCTTCAGCTATTCCTTACAATCACATACTACAAAGATCTGAAGAACTGGACAACATTACATATACATATCTCTTGAGTGGAAAAGAAATCATGTGATGAGTATTTTAAAATTATACACTAGAAATCATCTGGAAGTATATTAACCACTATACACTATATAGCATGCTTGCAAATCGACTTGAAATCAATTAAACATGTCATTTGCTCAGATTTTTTGTATCTGAGGTATTTGCTATTCATTTCTGCTATTGTAAAATGATGAATATCTTTAAAAAGTCTACACCAGCTGTATTATTGCTTAAAATGTGTCTCTCTTTCCCCCAAAGGTTCTATGAAGTGCACAGAAGTGCAGGTTTCAAATGGCCTCATCACCATGGCTTAAATTATTGCTTGAAAGGAAGTTGTAAGATATTGCTAGGAAATCATTTTTAGAAGAATACAATTCAATGCGAAAAGTACATGGTGAGACTAAGTATTTTTAGACTGTAAAAATCAAAGCATTCAGAAGTCAGGCTCTCACTTACCATTTGCTTTGTGTCCAAGAGCTCATGGTTTAAACCTTGGTGGTGAGGCTCAGCTAATATTGTGGCATACTGCTCTGGCAGTAACTAAGAAAATGGTATCGTATGTCGTATGCCTAATAGCCCTATAGTGAGCAATATTCATCCCTCATGCTGATCAGTGTTGACGTCTGGCTTTAATAAGTTTGAAGACTCGTGCTCAAGAAGCAGACCATAAATTTGAAACAAAAGCCAAAATTAAAACTTGTGAAAGAAATAATGGTAAGAAGCCCAGAGTATTTAACTGTCCAAAATAACTACAAATGAAACAATATATTGCTGTCTCAGGCAACCTGTACTTGTTGTAATTGGAATTCCCAAGTCTGGCTATCTATAAGCAGTACCAGGAGTGGTCTTCCAAATACAGATTCCTGGGCCTTAACTGTGGCCTACTGCATTCAGATCCGAGGGCAAAGCCCAGGAATTTGTATTTCTAAAACCACCTCGGTAATTCTTCTGAAGCCAGTCAGACACTGCTCTAAGCTGATGAGCTGGACCAGTGGACTAGGTTATTTCTTAAGGACGGAATGGAAATGAGGCACTTGAATGCAGCTATGATCTGGTCATAAAGTATTAGAAATAAAGACACAAACTACTACTCTAAGTCCCAGTCTTTCCAAAAATGTCTCTCCTCTAATCATGTCACATCTATATTCAATAACACACACACATGCACATACACAAACCAAGAATATTCGTCACTTTATAAAACTGTCTAACAACATGAGATTAGCTGTATTATAAATGTATAAATGACTTTTATGAAAGGACGGAAGGAAGGAAAGAAGGAACAAGGGAAGGAAGGAAACAGAAAGGTGGCAGGGCAATAATACTTCGGTTCCAATTATTTGAATCAAGTGTGAGGAAGGAATTTTGCACACTATCTCGATATATTGTGACAGGATTATGTAAATCTGTATATATCATCAGTGTCTGTTTTTCATTCACCACCACAAGGATCCTGCAAATAGTGCCCAGCTGGGGTCCTTCACCCATTTGACAGTAAAATTTCTTTGAACCTATTAACACAATTTATGATAAGTCAGCTTGTTTTGGATTAGGTATATTCATGCCAAGATCACTCGGTCTAAAATATGTTAAACGTTAATAATTTAGTCTCATGTGTCACGATTTTCAGGCTGTATCTTAAGGTATGCTAAAGAAGTATCTAAAATGACATACTTTTTTTTTTTTTTTTTTAGTTGAAGATCAGTCATCTAATAATAGAAATAACCAGGCTACAATATGAGGCTTGGTTCTTGAGTCAGAGTTTCTAGGCATTGTTGACTGAAAGTCATCAGATGCCACCCAAAACCTATCCAGAGTAATGTATAATTAATTTCAAAGGAACATTTGGTGAAGTTTCATGAATTGCCTGGAATCAGATGGTATTTTGGAGACAGAAGGGGGAAGCTGTGGAAGCAAGCAATGCCCCAGCACACCTGGGAAGGGCACTCTCCCTTCAGCAGGGCCTTGGCACGTGGACCTTCCTGTTTGTCACAACCAGGCTTCGGCAACTCTTTCCGTGGCTGTGCCAGGTTTAGAGATATGGAGAATGGTCCTCAATGGGGCCAGGTTTCCAGTGACAGCATGCCATAAGAGAGGGTCTCAGCATGGGCTAAATCGTGCTCAAAATGCAGGACAGCACAGGAGCCAGTGGGTGGAAGTTTCAGTTTCTGTCCTAGTCATCTACAGCCCCTGCCCTCTGCAATTCGGGAACGCAGGGAGCCCTCAATAAATATATTTAATGATGGACACGATCCTGAGTTCCCTCTTGGTACCTTATCAACTTCACATACATTATCTCAATTGGAAACAATGCAATTCTGGACAAAACAGAGTCTGGTGGTTTTCCAAATTCTCTGGTTTTTTCCTTTTGTATTGATCAATTTAATTTTGCTTTATTGCTGGAACTCTTAAAAGTAATTTGTAAAATTAAAAACCTGGCTGTCCCTGTGAATGAGATTTTGTTGAAGCTATCAGTTCTGCCTTGCTTTGTTTTTCCTAGAGAGGCGCACACTTTCGCAATCGGGCACCTGGTCACCAACACCATCACCCCTTGGCAAGAGGGAGTGTGAGCCCCTGAGAGTCAGCACTTGTTTTGCTGAGTCCATGGACCCACTCTCAATCCTCAGGCACTAGTGCCAGCCTCAGAGGCACAATAGGGCAAACTCACTGGGCTCCAAACACAATCAGGTACTAAAAGGGAAACCAAAATAATTTAAAATAAGAGTTGAATATAGAGACAGATTTTAGAGAGTTGGGTAACCTGTCTTAGAAACTATTTCTTCTTCCCTTTCTCTATACCACAGCCCAAAGCCAAGAGACTCAAACAAATGTGTCCCTGAGGCAATGAGTATTAATCTTTTTATTATGGCCAATGTTACCTATTTATTAAGGTTCACATGGGAAATACTGGGTCATATGTTGTAGGTGCATTTTGGTAGAAAACTGATGTGTTTGCAAATGATGACGTTCTCAAGTGATACTGATGTCAGCGTGAAGCTTTGGTACTGACGGCTGGTTTTAAAGTGCCTTCTCCAAATTAGCTGCTTGAAAGAACATTACAACAGGGGAGTTACAGGTTCCAAATTATATTCTTTTTCGAGTGGGTAAAATCTATTTTTGCAATTTAATATCGCTTGGTTTCTAAGGAAGCATCCTTTCAATTTCCTCCTCATCTGCCACACTAGCATGCATGATGTTTGTAACAGTTTATAGGTCTCAGTCAAATGAAACACTAAAAGCACCCCATTGTTAGTCACAAATTCCTAATGGAGGATATGTGGACTGGATTGTTTAGGCAAAATGCCTTAAAATGAAGATGGAGTGCTTTTTCACAGTTTTTGAGCTCTGACAGTGCCTAGGATGAGCAGACATTTTACACGTCCTGTGAAAGCACACATGGCAATGCTGTCACCATAACAAGCGACTGTACTAGGTTGGCAAAACGGCAACCGATTAGGCCACTGCCTCAGACGACTGCTTTAAAGATGCCCTTAGATTAGACTGTAGGAGAACTGAGTTTACGTCCTGTGATATATAATAGATGTGTGGCATATTCTTTAACATTTGTGACAGTGTAAATGGCTACTTAAGTGAAATCATATGCACTAATAAAGGGTTTGTGATTCTTCTGACAAATTGAGAAGTGGTGCTATATATACAACTCTAATAACCTACACGAATTAGTGGATTTCCAAGGATGGTTTTAAAATATAATTCCCATAGATATTCTTAAGTATAGAGAATAACCATATGCTTAGAACAGTTGCTTAGACAAATTCTTACAAAAAGCAGAAAAATAGATTGGATGATTCCTGGATGAAGTCTCTTTCAGCCTATGGTTACAAAGCACACTGTTTATCACCAAAATGTGTATTGATTTAATATATCATAAGCTCAATTTACTGCTCAGGGTAAGCATAAATGACTTGAATGAGCTTGTTCCTCTCCGCATAGCTAAGGCATCTCCTAATCTCTAGCTGAGGTTTGGGGTACCCCCAGCCTGCTCCACCCCTACCCCTAAAGGAAGTGGGCCAATCTCCTGGTCCCCTGAAGAGACTCCTTTGTGAGTAATTTCTCCCATAAGCATCCTGGCCTCCTCTCCTCCATGTGGTAAAAACAGACTTAGGCCCAGGGAGCTCAGGGCTTATGTTCTGTCTTCTCCACATGGAGAGTGCTGCCCCAGTGTCCTCAGAAACCCCAGGGGGAGAACAGAGCTCAATACTATAAAAGTGATCACGATGATAACAAAGAGTCTTAATTAAGCCTCATGGACTACATTGAAAATTAGCTATTACTCCTTAGCTGAATTATGTCATGACCAAATCCCTGGCCTGAGTAAGAAATACACTGCATTCAGGAGACATTAGCTACCAAGGAGTAGAAAATGGCCATGCCAAGGTTTCAAGGAAACAGTCTTCCAGCTCACTAATTTCAATAGAAACTTAGGTTTTATATGTGGTCCAAATATGGAAACTCTGGAGATACCCTGTGCTCCTAATTCCAGGGTAAGACTGTATTAATACTGGCATGCGGTGTTGATGAATGGACACAGGTCTTCTTTTTATCAGAACATGCGATGGAAGCCTATCTGTAACTACGGTGATTACTAGGTCTGAAGGTTAGAGCGTCTTCAGCTTTCATGGAGATGGTCCACGGAATCTAAAAACCACATCACCAAAACTGCAGAAGAATATTTTTTTTTAAGCCCTCACAGCCATAAAATACAGGTCTTCCTTTGCTGTATGTTATGCAAGAGAAAACAACATTCTTGGCAAAATGTGACACCTTTTTCTCCCTAATGCCATTATCCAGGTAATGCCATTATCCAGGAATTTGCTTCCAAAAAAAGTGGCAGTGTGCCCTTAGGAGTCATCAGTCAGAAAGGGTGGGGATATCAACATGTCATTTACTGGGACGCTGTTCATTAGAGTGCAGTTTGGTGGGCTGCAAACACTACGTACACTTAGAAGTGCTAAGTTGAAAAGGGCCCAATTGTAGCACGTTACTTTAACTGGTACCTTGTTAGAAGATGACAAAAAGACCTTTCCTTTAATATTGGTTACAGATATATCTGCTATGAGGAGATGCCATTTCCTCTGGATTCCATGCTACAGTAATTAAATTTAAAAGATATATTTATTAAGCAGACATTACAATGCTTTCTTGACATCTGAAATCCTTGGCTATATATATTTTCAGTCCAAGCACTAATCTCTCTAAATAAATGAAACTTTATTAGGATAATAGGTTAGAGTTACATAATATACCAACTATACAGTAGCAGATCCTGAAAATCTAATGTCTTGTCAAATGTAATTATGCAGAAGAGGAGATATGTATAAAAATAGGTAATATCCCTAAAATAATTTGCTGAGTTATAGTTCTTTCTGCTGGGAGGTTTACCACACTGCCATAATATATATATGAAATGTCTGTTCAGAAAAAAAATTAGAAAATATTCATTACCTACCAACTCACTAAATGTAGGAATATATAATCAAAACTGGCTCTCAAAAGTGGTACAAATATATAGGGAAAGATACCTGTGTGTGTGACAAACAAAAAACATGGAATCTGTTTATTGGTTAATTTTGAAAAGGGGGCCCCTACTTGTAATTAAAAAATATATATGACTAAAAACACTCATATGGATGGATACACGTTATTTTCCCCCGCCCTCCAGGTTTTTGACAGTCATCACCCACCTTTTTGTTGTTGTTGTTTATGATTATTGCCTGACAGAACACAGAAATTCTGCTGCTTGTTCTCAAAACAGTAAACGAGACACCTCCTCCTTCCACTCTCCTGTGGTGACCCCCGGTCTGGGCTTGTGCTTTTTGGAGTCTTTGATCTGCAGCGGGTCTCAGAGGCTTGTCTCTCGGAGGAACATGGTGCCGATGTTGTAAGAAACCTTTTTTATCCTCGATGAAGAAAGAGAAGGCTTTGGCTGCTTTGGACCAGTCCTTACCTCCAGGAAATAGCAGATCCCAGGGATTTCCTTTGGGAAGTTGTCTGGAAGCTCTTCACGGGACCGAGGAATGAACGTGAAACTTTCTTCTCGTTTTAATAATCTAAGAAGTAGTAAAGATAAACAATGTGAATCAACAGGGGAAATGCAAATAAATAGAAACTTTAAAGACTCAGGAAGCCTATGTAACTGAGAGCTCACACATTAATACTTCTGTTTCCTTATACAGATGTGGCCTTCAGAGGATTCAGATGCTAGAAAACTTCTCAGGAAAGAGCCTTTCACGTTAAAGTAATAATAATAAATAATAAAGCTGTTCCTGGCACTACTTAAACATTTGTTCAACTTAGATTTTTTTTTTCCTTAAATTAAAGGGGTAATGAAACTGTAATACGGATTTCTATTTAAATGTGCAGGATTCACCCCTTCCGTTTTTTAAATCTGCCCAAATTCTAGAAATTCTTTTGTTTTTTGTACATGGTCGATAAAGTTTAAATGTGCATCCTGTATGTCAAACACATGAATCAAATATAACTCCAAATGTCTGTTTACTGATTTCTAGCAATATATATTTTATACTCACTAGCATTTACTGATCAAACGGCTTAATTCTTCTCTTCCCATCACACTGACAACAATAGAGGAGATTTCCTTTTTAACCTTGTCCAGTTCCATGGAAGGTTTGATATCCATACCTAAAAATGTGGCTAAAGAATTCAATTTATTTCAACTCTTTATGGACTGCTGCTTATTGCTCAGAAAAAAACCTAGACACTCTTGTGAATATAAGTACAACAGTCTAGGAAGCTTCCATTTTTGTCAAGAGAAAAGAACAGGGAATAAAAAAAAACAAAACAAAGAAAAACAAGAACAAATACAAACCCAGTAGTATAAAGAAGAGGTTACACAGCATAAGAAAAATAGAAACAAAAAGCTGCAAAAGTCCAGAAGAGGAAAAATTTTGCAGTGGAAGGACCACAAAGTCATCATGGATGTGATGTTAATTTAAGATGGGCAGGATTTCAACAAGTGGATGTGGAGAATTACATAAAGGATTAGAAACAAAATTGTGAACAGAATCAACAAGTTTCCAGCCATTTGACAGCGTTACAGAGTGAGGCAAGAGTGAAATTTAAGGCTGATTAGGTAGGTCAAGACAACGTTTTTGAAGGCAAGGAGTTTAGACTTTGCTTGGAAGGCACTGTGGAGTCAAACTCATCATCCTTTCTTTCCGCCCAAAAGCCCATCTGCCTAAGTAGGGTCGTTGTTAACATCTCCAAGTTATGCAGGCTGAACAATGAGCCTCTTCTCCAGTTCCAATTTGGTTCTGAACTGAGGAGTGAGTTTGGAGTGGGAGAATCAGATATGGAGTTTCTTTACCTTAGAGGTGAGAGGCAAAGTAGATGTAGAAGAGGGAGAGTATAGATAAAGAAGAGAAAATACAGCAGACTAAGACAGGACAAAACTATATTTAGGAGCCTGGAAGAGAGAGAGAAGGCAAAATCAAGAAATGTTATGAATGCAAGAACAAAGAGTGTGTGAAAGTGTAGGAGCACCGAACTTCACCTTACAGTCACTGATGATTACCTTTATGCTAAGCAGAAGAACAAAACGCCTTTCCAAACGTTCTTAATTGATAAAAGCTACCTGAAAACAATAGTCGGCAGTCCTGAAAATTCTTACAATAAAAGCAGTCTATATTTACTTTTAGGAACTAGAGTTGTAGCATCTAGCTTTCAAAAGGATAAAAATAAATCAGCTCTGACTATTCCTTAAAGTACATGGCAACATTTGCTTGCGATATAAGGAAGACTCACTTTAATAGTTAAAAATTTTTTTCCAATGTCTTATTTAATTCAGAAATTCAGATAAGAAAGCCTTTTGCAGAAACTAAAACATCGATTACTGTGCCAACTTTATAGAGGGAGAAAGCGAGGCCACTTTCTAACAGAATGAGTTAGAGCTGATTTGCTCATGGTAGACGAAAGGCGGTGATGGAACTGGAATCCAGCTCTGCGAATGCTACCTGGCAAGCTTAGCCCCACAGTGAACAATACAGACTATCCAGGCATGGCTTTCCATCACCAAACAACTGCGATCCAGACGGGGCATTGATAGCAATCAGAAT
Organism: Cabassous unicinctus; assembly: GCA_029593785.1. Taxonomy (NCBI): domain Eukaryota; kingdom Metazoa; phylum Chordata; class Mammalia; order Cingulata; family Chlamyphoridae; genus Cabassous; species Cabassous unicinctus. The sequence goes on along the minus strand of JAQZBX010013885.1, from coordinate 6,779 downwards.
TGAAGTCAATACTGTTTATTTCTGTTTATAAAGATGTCAATTTTCTTTAATATATAATCAATCACATCAGAAAGAAAATGTAAAAAGCCTGAAACAATAGTTTAATTTTCAGTGAATTCCAGAGCTATTTTGCTTGGCTCAAATAGAACAGCCATCCATGTACAAAATGGGTGTAAATCAATATCAACAAACATTTGCTGAGGTGCTTGTGACATGCTAACATGGTCTACTGAATGGAGGAGGTGGGGGGATGCACAGAATAAGTTAATCTAATTAAAAAAAGACAAATACTCCTAGAAAAGTATTAGTATGAGGCGGCAGATGGCACAATCCAAAGGAGTAAGTTCTGTAGGTAAAGGGAGAAGTGATAACTGGATTGAAGTACAAAAGTGAAGAAGCGGCGCAGTAAAGTTCATGTCCAAGACTATAAAATATGATCATAAGTTCCATCTTCCCACCAGGTTTCTTAAAGGCTCATAATCAACAAATCTACCCATGAGCTACATCCCCATTTGCATATCTCTTCAGGGCCACAACAAGGTCTTTAGGTTTTTTCCATAACTGATATTTGCTGAAAATGAGAAATCAGTGATACAGCCTGGAAAATACGTCTAAATGACTGAAAGAAGGTGGCACCAGCTGTTTTGGTTGCCAGGACTTTTAAATAATTCACTGTACTTTGGCTGGAAGGAAACTTTTGACAACGAAATGATATCTCTTGACATTTTAAACAAATCTCTTGGACACTGTGCTGAAAATCACAGACAACAGATTTTAAGGGATGCTGTTCTTTTCCAAGTAAACATTTTAGTAACAGTAAATGGAATGCAGCTTTAAATTTCAACAATAAAAATGAGAGCACATAAGAATAAATTGATTTAAGCTCCTATGATATCTGGGACCCACTGGCCTTCATGTCTCTGAAAACTAGAATGCAATGTTCAGATGACTTCCAGTAGGACAATGTGAATGAGCCACTGGGGGTCTGTGGAGGAGGTCGGGGAAATGTTGAACACTGCGTGCCTGACGATGGAGTCGAGGTGCTGAATAAATGATCCAATGTGCAGGCAGGGGTTAGGAATTTAGACACAGATCACCCCGGAACTTCTGGTCCCCTCTGAAAAGCTTTAGTCCAAGTCCCTGGGCCGTCTCCAAGGCTCTGCCTAACAATCCATTTCTTCAGCCGTCAGCACTGATAGGGAAGCTTAGAGTCTACACAAATTTAAATTAATCCCCAGCTGTAATCCGCTGCTGGGTGGTTTACAACCAGGGAGTTTCAGTGACATGTTTAATAAGTATCTGGAAGCCACACAAATCCTAGTTTACCTGCCTCCTTTCTCCTGCTTCCACCTCCTTCCTCCTCTCAATGAGTTCCCGTAGCACTTAGACCTGCGGGTTGGTTTCCAGGATGAAAAGTCGCAGCTGCTGCTTTGAGTCCATAGTGGCCTGTAAGCGTGTGTGGGTCGTGGGTCACAGTGGAGGTCCCCGGGGCTGCTCCCTCATCGCTGCGGGGCTGAGGCTGGTCTCAGTCTCATGTGCCTCCTGTTCCAATACCCACCTCCACCTAGACTTGTGTTCTCCTTGGTAAAGGACCTGATACAGTGAGGTACAGATGACCTAAACGCAGTCCACATTTTAACTTGAGATTCAGGGTTTAAGAAAACAGAACGCAATTGTAATGATATTCCAGGCATCCTTCTGGAATATACTGGCTTCTCCAAATCCTACTTCAACTAGCATGTATAGAGTGCAGCTTGAACATCTATAAGGCTAAGGCAAGGATTTGGGCTTTTATTCTATTATACCCTTTTCTCCCATTCTAAGGTTGGATTCACCTGCTAATTATGGAAGCCTTCATGGCCACCTGCTATACGCATTTCCCATACTGTTCCAAGGATATAGGGTTAGGGAAGGTAACCAGGCATGTGGTGCTCCAGCCACACTTCACTCTCATACCTGGGCTCATCCAGTCTGTTCATCAGTGATGTCAGTCAGTCAGTCAGTCACCAGGTAGCTAGTAAGTTCCATGAACTAGGTGCTGAACTAGTCAGTGCTTTCCTACCTCGGATCACAATAGGTGGGGGAAAAGGGAGGAATTTTTTACTTTTTATGAAATGTATTTCCACAAAGTGATTATTTTTTACTAGGGGGTTGACCCCATGGAAAGAGCTCGCCTTGCTGAAATGGAATGATCCAGATCCCACCTGCACTACTGGCCATCTGGCATATGCAGCCCATTCACCACTCCACATTTGAAACTGCTGTGAGAATGGAAACTCTTAGTTTAATGTTGATGTGGCACGCATGCTACTGCCCACCAGGAGATGCTTTAAGGCCAAGGCAAGAGGCGGGAGAAATTGTGCATCCTTCAGAGCCGAGGGTCAGAAAGGACAATATGGATGGTGCCCTTTTAAAGTCTGCCCTTAATATCTGACAGAAATACCGTAGGTCCCTCTTCTCTCAACTTGACTGGTGGTTTGATTAGGTATTAAAATCTTGTTGGAAGTCGCTCTGCCCCTCAGTACTTTGCTGTTAAAACATCGGGTGTCATTCTGCTTCCTTCAGTGGATAGAAGCTCGCTTCTAGTTCGTGGTCTCCCACATCATGTTCCGCCCTCTGGTGTGAAAATTAACGATGGACCGCAGTGCATCTTTTTACGCATTAAAATGACCACAAGTGGCCCTTTTGGATACGACAAATCATGTCTTTTAGTTCTGGGAAGTTTCTTTGTGTCGTTTCTTTCACAACTCCTTATGTTTTCTTTTTCTGGAGTTCTGCTTAGTCAATCATCAGACCTTGGGAGTTGATCATCCAATTTCTTTTCCTTTCTCTCTGATTTACTCTTTTTTTCTTCTTATTCCACTTGCTAGAAGATTGCCTCCAAATTTATCTACTAATTCTTATACAGAATTAAAATAGATATCACATTTTTAATTTCCAGGAGCTCATTCCCACTTCCTCTTTTTTCCCCGCTTCTTCCTCTCAAGGAGTACTTTAAATACTTCCATCTGCAAATTGATTTTCAAGACTATTATTTCTTTTTTATTGTGCTATGTTAATTCATAGTACTCCTAAATCTATGAGAATAATCTTTTTATAAATTTTCTTTTGTTCTCTGAATTCTTTCCCCCAAATATTCATATGTTCATAAATTAGCCTTTTGTGTTTGTTTTGTTTTGGGTCCTCTCTCTCATGTTAAAGGCTTTCAACAAATGACTGATGTCTTTAGAAGTCTCTCTCTACTTCAATCTGAGGCATTAAAATCTAGTTGTAAGCTTTTTGTTTATGGCAAGAACTTGTTGAATTGTGGGTTTCCCCTAACCAGATCATTAGGGAGTCCCAGATATTGATATAGTTAGTATTTTCCCTTGAGCCAGTTTGTCCAAGTAACAATGTTCCAATTGTGTCTGTGGGATTACAGCTGACTTCCAGCATTCCAGAGGTTGAATGGAGAAGGGGCTGGTAATCTCGCCGTTCAGCATGTACACTTTTACTGAATTCTCCTATATTCACCTGCATGAGTGTAGAGCCACTTTGGTTCAGTATCTCACAAGAACAAACTTCATATCTTTCTCAAGATGTCACCCCAAATCTCTATTCCCTTTCTTTCCTAGCAATAGAAAATGACATAAGCACATGGCTACCCAGCTAGAAACTACATTTCCTAATTTCCCTTGCAGCTAAAGTTCTGAGTTGTTATTATGTTCTTCTGAGGTAGATTCTATTTTTCTTTGGAAACTATTAATACAGGCTATCAAGATTGGAGTTTTCTAGAAGCAGCCTCCAGTGTTCATTTTCTAGCTTCCTGAGTGTTAAGAAAATGGGGACTACTGGTGATTTTTAAATCTAACTTCCTAATGAGTGGAGTGCACATTCAGGCATCCAGTTTTCAGCTTTCTGATGTTCAGAGGCTGGCTCAGCTGTAACCATGGCTCCAGACCTAGGGCGCTGTAGCTCTCTTGGTGGTCCCAGAGGTAGGGGCTTGCCCAGCTGGCCAGTTCTATAATTTAGCGGTGCCATTTCAGGAGCATCAGCTTAGAACCTGCTCCTTTACCCCTTGTAATGATGATGTAAGCACACCATGCTTTGTGTTAAACTTCCTCCTGTTGAAAATACCTGGAATGGTTACTGCTTCTTGCTCTTTTTCTGGAATTCTTCTCCGTCATATGTTGGACCTTGTAGATTAATCTTCTAATGAGCTTCTGCCTCTCTATCTGTCTCTCTGTAAATAGGTTGATGTTCAGATTAAGAAGGTATAGATTTGTTTCTTATCTGAACCCTCATCTGTTGGTCCAGAGACTTCAGAATTCTCCTCTCTATTAAGCCAAATACCACTAATCTACACACTTTTCTTCTTTCTTCCACTGTTGTCCTCTTTCATTCTTTGTATGCATATGTCAGGAGAGAGTTTTATACCTTTACTATCATTTTACTGTTGTTTTAGAAAAGTTTAGTGATAAACTCAGGTGTTTAATCTGCTCTGTTAAATTAGAAGTTGCTGTCAGAAATGTTGCTAAGTATTCACCTGACTCTCTTTGCTAAGGAATGCATTTGGATTCAACGATGAATGTATTAGACACTGTTTTTGAGTGCTGGAGGAAGGATAGCAATTTTGAAACCTGAAGATAAAGAAGATGAAGTTTCCTGTTCACCCTCTTAAAATTTCCACCTGAGTGAAAGCTATGAAGAAATGCTGTATTTCTGCTTTTTGCTTCACTGGTCCACGATATGATGCAGTTTGAAGACAGGCCCAAGGAAACTGGTTATTGAGTCAGCTAGACAGGCTAAAATCCTTTGAAACTCAGTGATTCATTCTCTGGAAATAACACTCCTGTCTAAATAAGGGAAGTAAGGATCTCGCTCACTATGAAATGTAACAGAGAAAGGATCTTACCAAATTGTTTTGCATTTTAGTATTTCAAACATTTTAAGTTACCAGAGTTGAGGCAATGATATAAGATTGTCAGTTTGTGGATTCTAAAAATGTAGGTTAATGGATATGTTATCAAAAAGGGAAAATCTCCTAGTAGGTCTCCCAAAAATTATAAGGCAGAAAGCCTCAGAAGCACTACTGTCACACCCTGGCTTATTTCTTTCTGTGGCCGACGCTGGGTTAAATGCTGATGGCAAAGTGAACTAACTATAGATTCCACAGTCTGCCCATGTGATGCTTTCTAGAAAGCATGCATCTCCTATTTGAATGCCAAAACCAATGCCACCTAAACTCTTGAATCCTAGGATGCTGGATAGCTAAAAATGATCCTGCCCCACAGGCTTCTCTGGACAGTATCTACTTTGACTTTTCATCAGCCTAAAAACTCCACTTACAGTAAAAGGCAAAGATATTTAAAATTCAAAACCCTCACTCAAAATTTTATGTCTACAAGCAGAATTCAAAAGAGAGATGACAAATGAAAGACTGGCGAAGATAACTTATAATCAGTTCTTGTAAATTAAGTAATTGCCTCACATTTTTTCGCTTCTCTGACAAAAATGCTTTCCTACAAAAATTCTATCATGCTGGTCTTTCTGTAGGAGACAAAGGAAGGAATAGAAAGAAGAAAATATGTTAACTTATTTCTGAAAATGAGCAATCCTTAGTTGATTCCATTATTTAAAATTTAGGACCAGAATCAACTCTTTAAAAAACGCTATATTCTTTATTTCCTGTATTCCTGAATCAATTCCATTTGCCGTAAACCGCAGTCCTAAAGCAGGCAAATCAGCCTGAGAAAGCATTTGGAGACTGAGATACAAAGGGTGTGCCTTTTTCCCCTTTTCTTTAATTTTCAATGTATTTCTTTTTACCATTTTGAACAATGATTTATAGCAAACATATCCTGAAATTCCTCTGAAAGTGATGCTTTCTAGAAATACTGAGTCTAGTAGAGCGATACTACAGTAAGATAGTTAATGGGAATGAGACAGGAGAAGGGGTTGGTAGGCAACTCTGGAAATCCGATCTTTTTAGGAGGGTTTTGTTTTGTTTTTCCCTACAAATTAGTTAATGGCACTGATTAAGTCACTTAAAGTTTCTGGCTCTCAGTTTCCTTGTGGGGAAAAAAAGAATTTGATGTCATTTATTTCAAAGATCATGTGTGGCTCTGTGAAATTTGAGGATTTATATACTACTGAGATTATAGAGGGACATTTAGAGCAGCATGATCTAACATGTTAGTTTTAATCTCACAAATCTGAAGGATTCCCAAGTAAAAGCCCCAGAAAGACTCTGAGCCAATATCATAAAACTGATTTATAGAGGAACTTTGATTTGTCACTGGGTGATTAAAGCATGAGAATATGTGCGATTTAATCAGAGCCATGGAAAGAATTCTTCAGCATGTTATTTCAAGCGGTCGGATTTCTCCTGTACACAGAGGGCTGCACAAACCAAGGAACAGGGAGAGGAACTGACTGATAAAAATTTAAAGTGCGACTGAGACCGATTTCAATTCTCTAGTTAAGAAGGGCTTCTCCAAACACTTATTAAATATTCAAATATAGTCACATAATATAATTCATGATCAAAGTTATTTTGGGAGGTAGGTTGCTTTGTTTAGAGGGGTTTGAAACATACATATTTATGATATATATAATTTCCATTTCCTCTAAAGAAATATGTATTTACAATATAATATATACAATTTTCATTTCCTCTAAAGAACAATGTATATAAGAGTAATTGATTTAGAAGGCTGATTACATGCAAAACCTAAAAGTAAGACTTTCAAAAGAAAAAATAAATTCACAAGGAAACACTATTTTTAAAAGAGTACAGG
>JAQZBX010013884.1:5465-39372 GCA_029593785.1 Cabassous unicinctus | reverse complement strand
TAGGTACCAGAGCAGGGGATTGAACCCAGGACCTCGAATGTGAGAAGCTAGCACTGAACCACTGAGCCACATTGGCTGCCCTGAGTTGGTTTTTTCGTTTGTTTGCTTGTTGTTTTGTTTGTTTATTTGTTTTGTTTTGTTTTTAGGAGACACCAGGAACTGAACCTGGGACCTCCCATGTGGGAAGCAGGTGCTCAAGTGCTTGAGCCACATCTGTTCCCCTATCACTGTTTAAAGTAAATTTGATTTGCAATATTTCAAACTTACAGCACTAGAAAATATTGACACATTTATTTTATAGAACATGGTATTTCAAATAATAGAATTTTTAGGCTAAATTGGCAAAGCCTGAAAATGATATTTAGTGCTGAGATATCACCTTATTATTATTATTTTTTTTTTTTTTTTTAAAGATTTATTTATTTATTTATTTATTTATCCCCCCCTTGCTGCTTGTGCTCGCTGTGTCCATTCGCTGTGTGTTTTCTCCGTGTCTGCTTATCTCCCCCTTGCTGTGAGGTCCTGCTGCATCAGCCCACCGCGCTGCGCGGGCTGGCCTGCCCCCACAAGGAGGCCCCGGGAAGCGAACCCGGGGCCTCACACATGGTAAACGGGGGCTCTATCGATTGAGCCACACCCACTTCCTGTTGTGAGGTCTTGCTGCATCAGCCCACCGGGCCGCGCGGGCCGGCCTGCCCTCACAAGGAGGCCCCGGGAAACGAACCCGGGGCTTCCCATATGGTAAACACGGGAGCTCTATGGATTGAGCCACACCCGCTTCCCTGAGATATCACCTTAAAAGGAAAAGCATTTAGCTTGGGGATCTTTATGTGGTCTGAAGATGTTTATGAGTGAGATAAACTGATTTGGTTTGGGGAAAGGAGTAAAGAGCAGTATGGTAATGGCAAAGGTGATGGTTCTAGGAAATACTAGATTTCTAGTCAAACCTTTGAAATTCCTGAAGTTCTGTGAAACCATTGTACAATTCTCTAATATCCAGGATGACTCACATCCCAACATCATTTACCTTGTTTCTTTCTAAAGCTTTGTGCCATGTGTACTAAACAGATTCCACCCCACCCCCCACCATGGGAATCTGTTTTTGATTCTTTAATTGAGTCCAAATAGAAAAATTGTTCTAATTGAAATTTATTTTAATTTCTGCCAGGTACAAGGAATGCATCTGGGTCTGTAAAGTGAACAATTTATATAACTAAAAAGAAAGTCATTCTTTATAACTAAGGCTATTGCTTGTCTAACTTCTTTCCTAAGCTAATAAAATACTCAAAATTAAAACTTATGGTGGAAAGCTGCTCTAAAACTTTTTAAAAGGAACATAATGAACACATGGGCATATTTTACTTTTATTTCCAGACTCCTCTATCTACTTTTCTGAATATAATAAAATAACTTAAAAAATTTTTTTATATGCGTTCTATGAGGAAGTGGTAATAAAGATCAGCGTCTGCTTTCATTCATGTATTGGTGTATCTCTAATCATCTATCAGGATTCTGTTCAAATGTCATTTCCTCATTGAAGCTCTCCCCAATACTTTGATGAGGGATAAATTTTTTCCTCTTTAGCCGTCACATATTTGATCAATAGGGGATATTAATGATTCCAAAATCACTTTGCTCTTACCACTTTCACAGCCCTTCATTATATTGTATTCTAGCTCATTGTTTTTAAGTCACTCTTTTCCATGCCTCTCTAGTGCCAGGATCATGTCTTGTTCATCTTTGTAACCACCTCAGGGCCTCATGCATAGTTCTTTCATGGATAATATATCATTGTTATCCAATAAATATCAGAATGAATGATTACCTGAATGCCTAAAATGATTCTTTTTGACAAATTGGCTTATGAAACTGAAAGTGATGAAAAGATGGATGAGTGAAGAAGAGGGAACATTTGAGGGAGTGAGGAAGATTGACAGCGATTGAGATGAACGAAATGAGAATGGAGATAGGCAAGGATGATACAGCATATGTTGCAATTATCGATTACTATGTAACAAACCACCCTAAACAACCATTTTATCATGCTCGTGGATTCTGTAGAGCAGGAATTATAGACAGTGCATACTGAGGATGTCTTGTCTTTGCTCCACAATGTCTGAAGTCTTATCTGGGAACTTGAATGGTTGGGTATGACTTGAACGACTGGGAGCTAGAATCATCTGAAGGTGCTTTCCCTTACCTGGTTGGCTCCTGGGCTGGGGCGATTTGAAGGCTGGGTTGTGCTGGGACTGCAGGTGTAGATAGCCACACATGGCTTCTCCATTTGACATGGACTTTTCTCACTATGGTGGCTGGGCTCCAAGAGGGAGTGCCAAGAGGGAACAAGCCAAAAGAACCAGGTGGAAGCAGCATGGCCTTTTATTCCCTAACCTCAGAGAGCTCATACTGTCAAAGGAGTCACAAGCCCACTCAGATTCAAGGAGAGGGGACATAGACCCATAGACTCTTGATGATAGGAATGCTGATGAATTTGCAGCAATTTTTTAAACAGCAACATTATATCATAAATGTGTCAGATAATGACAGTAATGGCTAGATCAAAGAACAGGCAAAGTCCATGATTAAATTGCTTAATCAGAAATGGAAGATATGGAAAATGTCACTGAAAGTTTTCTAAACAGTAGTTAGAATCATGGCTTATAGCCATGACATTTTTTGAGTATAGTTTATACTTTTTATTTATTACAGTGATGTAGGAGACTGATTTCTATGGAGGCAGTATTTGGATCTGATTTTTTTTTTCTCTTAGAGATGAGGTATATAACAGTGGGTGTTTCAGTTTTAGAAATTCTGCATGAACTGATCTGCACAAACCATAGAAGTAAGAGTAAAGTGTTTCTCTGGTGAAATTTGCCTTCTTGCTTGAAACTATGCTCTGTAGCTTCAGATGTGATATTGGCCTTTGGTGATCTTTCTAATGATTATTTTGTAAAGAGGCTGCAGTTTGGATATACCCACTTTGCCTGACCATCCACTGTGTTTTGGTACCTTGTTAGTCTATACAGAATTGTCCTTTTACCATGCTATAGAGTTGAAAAGTGAATTGCCATGCTTCCTTGAAATTTGAACAGGGGAAAGATAAGGAAAGGAAATGGAAGAGAGGACTGAAAACTAGGACAAATGTTGCATTAGACTGTGGTTGTTTTTTTTGGCTGCTAGAAACCATATATTCTCATTTGTAGGAGAAGAGGAGGTGTCACATTACATCATCATGAGCCTTGACTGATTCAGAGGAACATTTGTGCATTGGAAGAAGGTTTGAGATGAAGTAGGGTAATAACAATCCTTGAGGAAGGAGAACTTGCCACTCTTTCTTTCTACTTGTGTTTGTCTGTCTTGAATCTTTTTCTCCCTCCTTTCCTTCTCTTCCTCTCATCTTTTTTCTATTCTCTTTTTTCACCAAGTCCAGAGAATTAGATGACTGGGAAATTGGGAAACCATGCTATTCATTTAAACATATTTTTAAAACTTTTATTACAGAAAATTTCAAATATATACAAAAATATAATAGTATAGTGAACCTCTTGTATCCACTTAGCTTCAACAGTTATCAACTCATGGACATCATTTTACTTGCAGATATTTCAGTACGTATTTCTAGAAGATAAGAACTTTTAAAAATATAATCACAATACTATTATCACACACGCACACCCACACACAAAACCAAAACAACCCCCCAAAACTTTCCCAAACAACCTAACACTATCTTAGTATCATCAACCCTTAATATCATCAAACAAGTCTTATTAACAAACCTTAATATCATTAATATCCAGTTAATATTCAAATTGCCACAGTTGTCTCATACATTTCAACTGGTTGAAATGTCTCTTAGGACTTTAAAAATCTGTTGGATCCTTTTCCATCTCTCTGTATTTGAAATTTTTTGTTAAAGAAAGTTTGTCCTTCTGGTAAAAAACAACTAAATGCAATAATGGCTTAGATTTTTCATTCCTATTTTGAAAACAATGAGAAAAGAATATGTAGACATAGATGATATTTCTTATTAAAGGCTATTTATACCCTGAATTGTACACTTAAAAATGGTTAAAATGGCAAATTTTATGGTTTATATATATTTACCACAATAACATTTTTAAAAAATTAGAAATCTGTAGCCGAGGAACACATAGTGGTATTTAATTATTTTACTTATAAATTTCAAATTAATTTTCTTTATTCTCATGTCTATTCCTACGAAAAGGTGCTGAAAACCACTTTACTCACAGGAGAAGCTTATTATTCGTTTGAGTGGTCACCTCCCAGGTCTTATTTTCACTTCTGTACGTGTCCTTTTGGCTTTAGTCACATGGCCATGCTTCACTGCAAAGGAAGCTGGGAAATAGAATCTCTAGCTATATGTCTGTATGTCTGGGAAGAAATAGAGAATGGATTTTTTTTGGAGGGGGTGTGGGGTTGGAGGGGAAGACAAGGAGAAGTCTGCCGCAGTGTGTCTTAATACTTCAGTTGTCAATCATCTTGGTTTGAAGCCCATTTTGTATTATTCCCCCCCCCCTTTTTTTTTACTAGTTAACTAACTGCAAGATTCTCATTTGTTGGTGGCATTGAGTGTGATGGGACAATTCTCCAGTATCACTTTCATACTCTTGAAAATCTTCATCTTTTGAAGATTTGGCATTTCATTTGCAACTGTATTATGACTGTTGCATCCCTCATTCAGTGATAGCAAATGACCAGCAAAGCAGCAGAGCCTAGTAACGTGGAAGGGTATTTGCTTGGGGATGAAGTGGTCAGTTTGTCAGTATTTTCATATTATGATAATTTTTGCTGAGTGGCTCTATAACCAATTAACTACGAATCTCCTGAATAGTAAAATATTTGCCAGATTCTTGGAGGCATTGCAAATGGTTTCTTTTCTAAAACTTCTTTTTCCATCCAGTGTTCTCTTTATTGCTTTTTTTCCTTCCTTTGTTGCCAGAGGGGAGGCTTCTATGCCCAATCAAAGCCAAACACCACAGGGAGGACCCTCAAGGCACGCACATTTTAGATCAATGCAGCTGCCAGTATTCCGTGGACATTAGCAGCAGCCATCCTTAGTGAAGCACCACTCAGTCTTTTCAGGCTCACCTGTCTCCTTGCACAATGCCGTAACCACCCACCCTGTGGCCGTGGGCAGGGTGCAGAGTATATCATCAGCATAGAAGAGGTAAGTCAGCTGGCTCCTCTAACCTGTGCCTTTTGTGCCCAGCTGGTCTTCTCCTACCTTCTCCCTAAGAGCTGCTGGTACTGAGTGATTAGATATGGTCCTTGGATTCTTCACCATATCCATCTTCAGTCCATTAGCAGACAAATATTTAAAACTTTGTAGTAGCACAATATTGTGACTGTAATTAACACCACTGAATTATATATTTGAATGTGATTAAGAAGGGAAATTTTAGGTTGTATATATATGTTGCTAGAATAAAAATAAAAAAATAACTTTGTAGCTAACTACATATCAACTGGCAGAAAGGAGAAATACTTTAGGACATTAAAAAAAACAAAACAGGTTATTACAGGGTGCCTTTGTTTAATGCATAAGGAAGACAGAGGGCTACAATATTACTTTGTTCTGAGAGCTAATCCTGGAATACTTCCAATTCATGATGTTAAATGGGGAGCCTAGAATGTACCCTTTATTCTGATTGAAGTCATCCCAGCTTTGTTCTTTTGCCTGTGCTTCTGTTATTTAATCCCCCCTTTACAAAAGGAAATTGGGGCTTAAAATTAAAGTATAATTGCCAAAGAAATCACGATAAGATCTCTTCTTCTGTAATACTCATATTAGGTACTTTTGAACTGAAATATAACCTACAGATACTGTTGGCAGGCATACAGATGTTTATTCATGCTAGAGTTCTTAAAATTGCAAACCAACACTAACTTTGTCCTAAACCTATAATGGGGTGTGCAATGAGGTGACACATTGTGAATGTAGAAGTTCTTAAACTGAGGGTTTTAATACAACTCTGCTAATCTTTGAGCATTACTAAGTATTAGATTAAATTATATATTATTTTTGTTGGTAAAATATTGCTGCTGTTAAAAGAAAATCTTTTCATGCAATTTAGGATTGCATAGCTTTATTGAGTGATTCATGAATCGGGCAGCAGCCCTTTCAGAAGCTAGAAGGGAACTTTGCCAAGGCGGTGGAAAGGGGAACTGATCTAGGGCAAACTCAGAAGTGAGGACATGTTCTCATTGGCTGATACTAAGTTTCCATTTTATACAGGAGGTCTAACAAAGTGGGGAGCAGATGTGCATTGATCAGTGTGGTATGTGTGTGCATTCTGATAAGCTATCTCTACTGGACAGGAACTTATCTACAGCCTTTAGGGTGTGTTCCATTTTCTCAGAAAGCCCCTGCAGATCTGTTGTTTTTATCTTCTGGAAAATCCCTTCTCAGAAAGGAGTCCCTCTGGGCAATGCCCGGTGCAGGCTGCCATTTTATTTTACTTAACTCTGGATCTTGGCAACTTCGTATGGCTTAACCTAGTAAAATGAGAGTTTCAGCAGCCTCACATCACTGCTTATTCCTGTAAGGAGCTCATCCTTACAGGGCCGTCTGCTTGCTGTGTGCCGCATCCCTTCCCATCTTATCATTTGGTAACTCATGATGACCTTTGCGTTAATCTGCCTCTGACTCCCCTTCCTGGTTAGCACCTCTGTTCCCTTTGTTGAAAATAGTGTGACAGGTCAGGCTGGGCTGCTCTAGGGAAGACCTATTAAATTTTTTTTTTTTCCAGGCGAGGGGAAACGTGGCAAAAAAGGGACAAGTTCTAAGATCTGTTAGCTAAACTTTCTAGGCCATTGAAGCCGAGAACCATTGTTCTGGTACTCAGATTCACAACACTGGCCAGCAAATATGATTTCTTCGTGGTTTGGGTTTCTCATTGGTACAATGGTGACCATTTTCATTATCCACTTGTTTCTGCCTCAGGTCTTTTCATGGCTCTCTCCTGCTTGGAGCTCTCCCTCCTCCAGACTTTGTTCATCTCTGATTGTAGCAACAGAAATGGACAGGAGTGAACAGATTTGGGATGTCCTGTGAACACTCCACTGTGCTAAGTGCTTGCTAGCATATCCAAATGAACCTTAGTGAGGGAAGTGGATATGGCTCAGGCGACTGGGCTCCCGCTACCACATGGGAGGTCCCTGGTTTGGATCCTGGTGCCTCCTAAAGAAGACAGCGGGCTGGCGTGATGGGCAGACATGGCGAGCTGACGCAACAAGAGAGGGGGAGGAAAAGCATAATGAGAGACACAACAAAGCAGGGAGTGGAGATGGCTTAAGCGATTAGGCACCTCCCTCCTACATCAGAAGTCTCAGGTTCAGCTCCTGGTGCCTCCTAAAGAAACAAGGAAGACAAACAGACACAAGTGGAAACAACAAGGGGGTTGGGAGAAATAAATAACATATATCTTTAAAAAAAAACAACAACAAAAACCTTAGTGGAAAGGTCAGATCATAACAGCCAACATTCATTGGATGCTTACTATGTGTCAGGCATGGTGTTAAGTCATGCATTATTTCATTTATAAATTGATTTATATTTACATTTTATATAAATGGAATCACACAATATGTAGTACTCTGTGTCTCGTCTCCTTCACTTAGTATAATTTTTTTGTCTGATATTAACATTTTGTACTATTAACTTATATTTGTTCAGTTTAAAAAATGATCTTTTATAGGCAATACTACCCATATTCATATTTCACATAATATTTTTATATTTCACGTAATATATTTAGTTCATAATAGGACAATCATACAGTATTTGTCCTTTTGTGTCTGGCTTGCTTCACTCAACATAAATGTCCTCCAGGTTCATCCATGTTGTCATATGTTCACGACTTCATTTCTTCTTACTGCTGCATAATATTCCATCGTGTGTATACTCCACAATTTGTTTATCCATTCATCATTTGATTGACACCTGGGTTGTTTCCAACTTTTGGCAATCGTGAATAATACTGCTATGAACGTTGGTGTGTAGATGTCTATTCGTGTCCCTGCTTTCAGTTCTTCTGGGTATATACCTATCAGTGGTATTGCCAGGTCACATGACAAGTCTATGTTCAATTTCCTTAGGAACTGCTAAACAGTCCTCCCCAGTGGCTGTACCATTCTACATTCCCACCAACAGTGAATAAGTGTTCCAATCTCTCCATATCCTCTCCAACATTTACAGTTTTCTGACTTTTTAATAGTGGCCAGTCTAATAGGGTATTATTTCATTTAATTCTCTTGATAACTGCAAGGTAAGCATGAGTATCCCTATTTTATAGATGAAGAAGCTGAGCCATAGGGTGCTTAGGTTACTTAATCAAGTTTTTACAGGACTGCTTATGTCTTCCAAAACAGTAAGACATTGGAAACAGTACTGCTTACACTATATTGCTTCCTGTATAAAAACCTTATTGATCTAATTTGACTCTTCCTCCACTCTAAAATTTCTTATATGGTGAAATTTCAAAATTTACCTTTGTTTTCTGTGTTCTAAAAGAAATTCTCAGTTGGCAAGCTGATGTGTATACTTGAGTAATCTTAAACTCTGTGACTGTTCTGATGATGTAGGGAATAATAGAAATATACTACAATCATGGTAACGCTGTGTCAACACGTAGTGTCTGAGTGACCACTGACTGCTGTGATGCTGAAAATAAGGCTGATTCTTATTCGGATGCCACTTGTGTTAGATCCTTGGTAATACTAGTTGTACAGTTCAGGCAGTTGGCATGCTTTTAGTAAGAACATTTTCACACTGGTTGGGGAAAATTGGGGAAAGGATAGTGTATATTACATGAAAATGTGTCCTAGTGGACATGTAACTGTAGATTCATTCTGTGGTAATCTCTTCATGCCTATTTGCAGGACTTCCTCCAAGGAAAGCTCACTATAGTTCCTAACCCAGGACAAGCCAAGATTAAATTTAGGCTCTTTTATGTATCATTTGACTGTAAGCTGCTCTACCAAACTGTAAATGCCTCAAGTCAGGCTCCCTTTCAGTTTCATATTTGTATATCCCATAGCACCTAGCATAGTGTCTGGTGCCTTAGTCCATACCCAAGGAATGAATTAAATTATGGGTGGAGGGATATGGAGAGTCCCTTCAAGATTTTTCTTCCTTCCTTCTATCGATCATGTTCCTAGCCAGAGATGAACCCACTCCCCATTTGTGCCAAGTTTTCCTGTTTCAGTGTGCCTCTACTACTTCAAGACATTCTCTAGTCCTTAGAAACCAGTTTCCTGCTAAGACATATTTTTCTTCCAGATATGGCCTGCTGGGCTTCTATCTCCTCGTAAGCCTTTGTACCCTACCTAATTTCTTATGGGTTTTAGCCAGCATAGCAGATAAAGTGATAGCTGACTTCTGAATAACTGTATAAATATTTTAAGGATTATATTTCGTAAATTTTGACTATATTAGAGAAAGAGACCAAAGCGACCCAGAGAATTGACATTGAAAATAGCTTTTTAAACCCCCCTCCCCCACCCCCCACCCCCCTTTTTTTTTTGAGGTACCGGCCCGGGGATTGAATCTGGGACCTCATATGTGGGAAGCCGGTGCTGGACCACTGAGCTACACCAGCTTCCTGCTTTTTAAACTCTTATTATTTTTTTTTTTTTTAAAGACTTTTGATTTTTATTATTAAAAAAAGCTTCATTTTAAAATTTAGTTTTCTGACTCTGTGCTTGTGCCTTCAAAACTTTCACAATGATTTTCTGCTCTTCAATTGGGAAAGCATGCTCGATTCTGTCACAGACACATTTAGCACACTTGGAACCACCATAGGTTCTGCCGGCATGTTTTTTTGTTTTTTGTTTTTTTTAGTTACCCTTATATGAATTTTAGGTCTTACAGCACAAACCCCTTAAAGTTAGCCTGGGCACACACTGCATGTGGATTTTGGTGCTTTCCCAACCTTCCTGGTATACTGGTAAACAGGTCAACTGTATACAGGTGAACAGTTCTGTTACCAGGTGTCCGGGACAGCCCCATCTTGTTCGAAGCTGCATTGTAGGATAGCCTATGATGGCATGTCAAATGCTGGACCATTTTGGATGCCTCTAGGCACTGTCCCTGGAAGAGGAAAAAAGGTAACTCTACTTTTAAGTATTATTTAATCACAATAGAACTTACTGTGTCTTTTAGAAAAAGAATATCTTTATTGTTTTTGTAAAAATTATACCTAATCATTGTTTAAAAATTCAAACAATTAAAAAAAGTACAAAGAAAATAGAAAAAACAACAAAATTCTAAACCCAGAAATGGCCATCCTTGTCAAGTGAGGAACATTATTTCTGACATCTTCATGCGTGAATATGTAGTTGTCTGCAACAGAAATGCACATCAAAAGGGGGTCATAGAAAAAAGGAAGTTCATTGTGTACACTATATTAAAATAAAAATATACTTTTATTTTATTTAAATTTAACAGAATTTCTTGTCATATATTAAAATGGCATTTAAAGAAACTTTAAATAACTGTTTCTTAATCACAACAGTTAGTGTCTTAAAAAAATCTCTAAAATGAAAAAAAAAAGCTTGTCAAACATTAAAATGTTGGAGTCTTTTTTTTTTGTTTGAGGTACTGGAGCTGGGAATTGAACCCAGGACCTGGCGTACATACACTTTGACTCTCCTGAGTTGTGTTTATCGTTTGTTTGCTTTTTTGTTTTTGTGAGGCACTGGAACCAAACCTGGGACCTCCCATGTGGGAAGCAGGCACTCACGACTTGAGTTACATCTGCTTCCCTGGAGTGATTTTTAAAAGAATATTTCAATCATAGGCCATATTTATTGCTACTTTGCAGTGAGAGCTGAAGAAATTAGTACACATATTTCCTCCCAAATATTTTTCCTTGTGTCTGGATTTTCTTTATATTATTATTGTTGGATTAATAATTCTTTTTCTGTAACAACAATTCCACCATTGTTTTGTTTTAATTGTGTATTTAAGTAGATTCGGTGATCACCACTATTTCATTTACCATGACTTCTGCATTCTTAAATTCTTCATTTTCATCTATGTGTTGGCTAGATTTCATCAAGGATGTGAGTTTCTGAGTTCTAGGGTGCTCAAGCATGTATGACTTTTGCATAAGAATGGCCATTTCTGGGTTTAGAGGAAGCCATGGGAAGAGGCCAAAAGTCAGTGGAACCCAGAGAGGCCATGAGAGGCTGCCATATGCATTGCTATGTGATAGAGAAGCCAAGAACCAAGGATCACCAGCAGATAGCCCCGAACACCAGTCTTTTGGAAGAAAGCATTGCTTTGATGACATCTCAATTTTGGACTACTCCTAGCCACAAACCATGAGTCACTAAATGCCCATTGTTTAAGCCAACCCATTGCATGGTATTTGTGTTGGCAGCCAGGAAAATAAAACAACAACCAATATGCAATAACCAGGTCAAAGATACACAACATATTTAAAGGTAGAGGATACCCGAGTCTCTAAAGTCAATCGGTCCGAAGGTTGACACAGGCAGGTGGACACCTTTAATGAGAGGTCTCAGTTATTGATCCAGCTCAGCATCAGCGCAAGGTATGAAGCTGCCAGTGGTAGTCACTGGTCATGGTGTGGCGGTGAAGTCCCAGCAGGCCTTGCAGCACAGCCTGGGCATTTGAGCTGGGAGTCCAAGCAACTGGGTGTCAGTCTGCCTGGACCTGCTGCTCACCAAAGTGGCTTCTGCCCTGGGCTTTTATGCCTCAGAGGTCTTTCATGCCTTGATAAATGTCTTTACCAAGGGCATGTCTCCCTGACAGGGGTCAAGCAAGTCCATATCATTCCTTGCATTAATGTCTAGTTATCACTTGTTACACAAAGACGTTTTTCTAAATTGGTTTACATTCTAATTATGGTCACCATGTTTGCAATATTTTTGGGATTTTTGATCCTTAATATCTTTCCAGTGCACAACAGCCCTCATCCAGGGGCTTCTCCTCACCTTTCTCTTGTGTTGGAACCCTTGTTTCCTGGATTCCATGTATAGTTTGGGTTGCTAGTTTATTTTGGTAAATTACGTCCTTAAATGGCTTTTTTAAGAAAGGATGACTAGGAGGTAAAATTTGAAAGCCTTCCACAATTGAAAAATGTCTTCATTCTCCTTTATCACTTCATTGATAATTTGGCTGTCTATAGAATTCTAGAATAGTGTTTTAGTTTGCTGAAGGCTGCCAAACCAATGTATCAGAAATGGGTTGGCCTTTAAAATGGAAATTTATTAACTTAAAAGCTTACAGTTCTGAGGCTGTGCAAGTGTCCAAATCAAGGCTTCATCAGGAGATGCTTTCTCCCAGAACTGCAGCTGTGGGCGATCAGGCACATAGCAATGTCTGCTGGTCACTCCCTTCTCCCCTGGGCTCTGTTGCTTTCAGCTTCTGGCTGCTCCTCCTGTAGTTTTCCCTCTCCTGAGTTTTGTTGACTTCAGCTTCTTGCTCTCTTGGCTTTCTCTCTCAGCTTCTGTGGGTTCCTCTCTGAGCTCCTGGGTCTTTCCCCTCTGTTCCTGTGTCTTCCTCTCTGCTCTTGTGACTTTCTCTCTCCCCAGTTCTGTTGATTTCATCTTCTGGCTTCCAGGACTTTCTCAGTTTCTGGGGGTTTCTCTCTGTGTCTTTTTGTGTTTCTCCCATGTATAAAGGACTTCAGTAAGAGGATTAAGACACACTCTGGGCCATGCCTTACTGAAGTAATCTAATCAAATGGCCCTTAACTGAATCTAATCGAAATGCCCCACGTATAATTGGTTCACACCCAAAGGAATGAATTAGCTCTAAAGACATGATTTTCTGGGGTCTACCCAGCTTTAGACTGTCACAGATAGAAATCAATTTCTTTTAGAATTTTTCTCCATTGTCTTCTAGCTTTCAGTATTGCCACTGAGTCTGATGCCAAATTGAGTTTTTACATGCATAGTTTTATTTTTTCTAATTTTTTTTTTATTAGAGAAGTTCTGATCTTATAAAACAATCATGCATAATGTGCAGAATTCCCATACATCACCCCTCCACCAACACCTTACATTATTCTGGAACATTTGTTTCAGATTATAAAAGAACATGATCAGACTATTACTATGTACTATGGTCCCTAGTGTACCCTTGGTATAATTTTCCATACACCCCCTATTATTAAGACTGTGTATTAGTATTATATATTTGTTATAGTTCATGAGAGAACACACTCATATTTGTACTGTTAACCACCCATCTTTCACCACATGGTTCACTGTGTTATACAGTCCCATGCCTTGTACATTCTATCCAAAGTGCACACTCGGTGGCTCTCACTTTCATCACAGAATTGTGCAATCATTGCCCCAGTAAACCCTTGAATGCTTTCCTTAGTCCAAAAGAAAAAAACTCCCATACCCCCCTATTATTGACCCTTTGCGTTGATATAATACCTTCTTTGACATTGATGCAAGACTATTACAATATTGCTTTTAACAATAGTCCATAAATTACATTATTTGAATTTTTCCCATGTATCACTATATTCTTACCACCTTGCAGGAGTGACATACATTTGTTCTAGTTCATAGAAGAACATTTTTGTATTTATACTATTAAAGGCAATCCTCTGGGTTCACTATGTAATTCAGTCCCTAGATTATTCTCTAGCTTTCTTTTAATTAACATTTATATCCCTAGACTACTCCTGTCAGTCATAATCCCATTTATAAACTGGCTGTGTTAATTATACTCAGTATAATGTATTACCATCTCTATCCATTTCCACACTTTTACAGTTAAGCTAATTAAAACTTATACATACATTAAGCATCAGTACCCCTTCTCAGCCCTCATCCTATCTCCTAGTAACTTATACTCTAGGTTTTAACTCCATGTGTTTATTCTTCATATTTAGTTCACATTAGTGAGACCATACAATATTTGTCCTTTTGTGTCTGGCTTAATTCACTCAGCATAATGTCCTCAAGGTTCATCCATGTTAACGTATGTGTCCCAATTTCATTTCTTCTTGGAGCAGCATAGTGTTCCTTTGTATGTATTTACCACATTTTGTTTATCCATTCATTGGTTGATGGACACTTGGGTGGTTTACATCTTTTGGCAATTGTGAATAATGCTGCTATGAATATCGGTATGCAGATATCTGTTCATGTCACTGTTTTCAGTTAGCAGAGGGATTGCTGGATCATACGGCAGTTCTATATATAGCTATATATATATAGGAACCACCAAACTGTCTTCCACAGAGGCTGCACCATTCTACATTCCCACCAACAGTGGAGGAGTGTTCCTGTTTCTCCATATCCTCTCCAGCACTAGTTTTCTGTTTTTTTTTGTTTGTTTTTTGTTTTTTGAGGTACTGGGGCTGGGGATTGAACTGGAACCTCATATGTGGGAAGCCAGCTTCCCTGAGTTGGTTTTTGCATTTATTTGCTTGTTTTTTTTTTTTTTTTAGGAGGCACTGGGGACCAAACCCGGGACCTCCCATGTGGGAAGCAGGCGCTCAACCACTTGAGCCACATCCCTCCCCATGTTTTTAAAATAATGGCCATTCTATGAGGTGTGAGATGATATCTCATTGTAGTTTTTTTTTTTTAATAGTCAAATTAAACTTTATTTGTGCTTCAAAACTGAAATCCAAGACACGTTGTCAACTTCATAGGTAATCCACTTGGTCAAAGGTTTTTCCAGGTGGAACATTTGTTTCCCCTTAGACTTCCCCCAACAGGATACAGGCATGTCAATTAATCTAATTTATAATCACTGCGGTCCTGCCTGAACCGGGGATTGCCCCCAGGTCACCTAGTTTGGGATGTTCTTAGTTATACCCTTATAACTGCCAAACCTTTTCTGAGATAATCTAATTCCTTGGTTACTTTTGAAAATGAAGCACGAAGGCGCTCTTAAATGATTCTCCAGTTTTAAAAACTGTTGGGTTATTAGCAATTGGCAGCAGAGGCAGAGCCGTGCTGGTCTTGTGTGGCATCACTGGGAGACAACTTCAGGCAAAGCAGTTCACAGTTCTGTCTTGCACACTGCAGGCACCATTTACAGAAATTTCATCATGAACATCCTTACATTCAACATAAGATGATGGTTCTCATGTGACTTTGTTCAAAGTCCGCAATCAACACCTTTCATTTTAGGACTCCAGCCATTACTCTTAGCTTCAGCCTGCAGCTCTTGTTTCACCCAGTCTCTTTAGCTGCCAAAGAAAGGTCCCCACGAAAGGCCAGAGCCTGCTTGCCACACTCAGCACCGACACAGACCGCCGTGACTTACAGCCATGTGGCCGGCTTCGGAAAGCTCATTGTAGTTTTGATTGCATTTTCCTAATAGCTAGGGATATTGAACTTTTTTTTCATGTGCTTTTTTGCCATTTGTATTTCCTCTTGGGAGAAATGTCTATTTAAGTCTTTTGCCTATTTTTAAAAATTGGATTGCTTGCTCTTTTATTGTTGCATTTAGGATCTCTTTATGTAGCATGGAAATCAAGCCCTTAATTGGATATGTGGTTTCCAAATATTTTCTCCCATTGAGTGGGCTGCCTTTTCACCTTCTTGACAAAGCCCTTTGAATCACAAAAGTGTTTAAGTTTGAGAAGGTCCCATTTATCCATTTTTTCTTTTGTTGCTTGTGCTTTTGGTGTAAGGTTTAAGAATCCACCACCTACCACCAGGTCTTGAAGATGTTTCCCTATATATTCTTCTAGTTTTATGGGTCTTGCTTTTATATTTAGATCTTTGATCCATTTGAGTTAATTTTTTGTATAAGATGTGAGATAGGGGTCCTCTTTCTTTCTTTTGTATGTGGATATCCAGTTCTTCAAGCACCCTTTGTTGAATAGACTGTTCTGCCCCAGCTGGGTGGACTTGACAGCCTTGTCAAAAATCACTTGACCATAGATATGAGGGTATGTTTCTGAACCATCAGTTTGGTTCCATTTGTCTATATGTCTATCTTTATGCAGTACCATGCTGTTTTTACCACTATAGCTAGGTAATATGATTTAAAGTCTGGAAGTGAAAGTCCTCTAACTTTTTTCTTCCTTTTAAAGATGTTTCTGGCTATTCAGGGCCCTTTACCCTTCAAATAAATTTGATAGGTGGGTTTTCCATTTCTTTAAAAAAGGCCATTGGAATTTTAATCAGGATTGCATTGGATTTGTATATCAATTTGAGTAGAATTGACATCTTAACGATATTTAGTCTTCCCATCTATGAACACAGAATGTTCTTCCATTTATTTACATCTTCTTTGATTTCTTTTAACAATGTGTTGTAGTTTTCTGAATACAAGTGCTTTACGTCCTTGGTTAAATTTATTCCTAAATATTTGATTTTTTTTTTGTCGCTATTGTAAATGGAATTTTTTTTCCTGACTTCCTCCTCAGATTGTGCATTACCAGTGCATAGAAACACTACTGATTTCCAAACTGATTTTTGAAACTTTCTATGAAACCTATTTTTTTTCTTTCTGGAGACTTGGCGATCATCTGCTTGTCCCCATAGTTTTGAAATTTTATGAAATACACCTTGATTTGATTCTCTTTCCATTTGGAAAAAGCCTTCTGTTTAGGAAAATTTTTTTCAATTTTTCTTTGTTTTGTCATTCTTTCTTCTTCTGGAACTCCTGGTTTTCAGATATTGAACTTTATGGGTGAGTCTTCAAATTTTATTATATTTTCTCTCCTGTTTTAAATTTTTTTTATTTTTTTGTTTTATTTCTTGGAAGATTTCCTCAACTTTATATTCTAATTCTTCTATTTGTTTTTTTACTTCTGCTATTTTATTTTTAATTTCCAATAGGTCTCTGCTTTGGTTCTCTGTTCTTTATTTTGGCTCTGTCTTGACCTTGTTTCATGTGTGCAGTGTCTTAACTCTGATTTTATTGATTTTTTTTTTCTTTAACGTTATCTTTTTTCTGCCCAGTCTTTGTTTCCTCCAAGATTTTTTTCTCCATTTGTTTGTTTGACCTTGGGTTCATATTGGAATATTTTCTCAATTGTCTGGTGATACTTGGCTTTCTTGCATTTATAAGAGTAGGACTCTAAAACATCAACTGGAAGCTTTATGCCGGTGGTGGGACTTGCTGACTGTTGCCCTCACTGTAGAGTAATCTGGCTGGGTCATTTTTTCTAGGGTAACGTCATATGTCAATATCTTCAGGTCTTTGCTCTTAGGCTGGTCCCTATCCAGAGTTCTGGAGCCAGGTGGGAGAAGGAGCTGAGTTATCTCAATGCTCAGTATGTAAACTTTGACTTAAGTCCCCCTTTTCAGTATGGTACCCCTACACTCAACTATTCCTAGTTCTTCCCAGTACAGAGACCCTCTGTTTTATCTTCTTCAGAAAATACTTCTCCAGTTTTCTCCCAGAGTTGTAGAGGGTTAGTCACCTATCTATATGGCATAGGAGAGGTGATGTGGGCAATCTCTTTCTTAAACAGACCTGCAGACTGGTTTTTTCCCCCAGGAATTCAACATGGAATGTCTTTTCTTGTCACTAATGTTGAGACCTTTGCTGTAAGAATTGCAAAGAATTGCTGAAGAACTGTTTATCCTCCTGGACCTTTCAAACCTCTGCTTCCCTTTGATAGCTATGTTATTGCTCACTGGGTTGGGAAGTACACATTTGCATTTGGCCTGTTTTCCAGGGAATAGCTAGTCTTCCCTGATAGGCATTCTTCGCAAGTGGTCATTTTTACCCTGCACCGAAAATATGTTGCACAAAGATGAAAAGATAATTTCCGAGAAAGTGGTTTCACACATTGGCAGTTTCTCAGGAAAACGAGATAGCATATCAGTTTTTTATTTTTTTTATTTTTTTAAAGAGTACCAAAATTTTGACATAGAATAAAAGGACTAATTCAGATACAAAAGATGAGCTTTTCTCTGACTTCTCAGTTTAGGATGGTTAATGGGTTAATTGGATCCTTGATTTGGTTGTTTATTGATAGGCTACCATAAGCACCAAAAGTGGTGTAAAGAGAACAAGTTCTTTCTTTTCAGATGGTGGTTCTTAATCCCACCTGTACATTAAATCATGATGCCCATGGAATCAAAATATCTGGGGTGGTGCCTGGACACCTGCATTAAAAAAACCCAACTTCATAGATTATTCTAAGGTTTGCTTAAGATTGAGAACCATTCCTTTGGGTGCTTAAAAATCTAAGTGAAAAGGCAAATGTTGTACATTAATTGCTACAGAACATGAAAGAATATCATGAGTTCTATGATGAGTGATGCAGAGATCATGGGTACAGGAATTGAAAGGTTTTTTATTTAATTATTATTTTTAATATCAATGTTACAAATTACTCATTTAACACAAGATGATAACTACAATAATAATAAATCCACTTTAGTCAGCAGCCACACTCCCCCCTTATTTTTATTTTTCTTCTTTCCTCAGTCTTGAGGAATTTGGGATGATGTCCTCTTTGACTGCTGCAGGCTGAGAAGGGATGTAGATATTATGGGGCAGAGGAATGGAATTGTTTTGCTGGCTGTTGAAGATACTCCTTGCTTTCAGGTTTAATTGGAATCATCAGGAAAGGCTTCATCAAGAAGGTGAATTTTAAAGCTGGTGGAGTTTTCATAGGCGAGGAGAAGGAAGAGAGGACAGCTTTAGGTCAGAGAGTGAATGCTGTGCGGGGACACTACGTAAGACTCAGTACTGTTTTGAATGGAGTGTGGAGTGTTTGGGGACCAGTGGAAGTAAAGATGTATTTTAGGTTATGGCAGATATTGGACAGTTTCCAGTGTTTTGACTTTATCTTGCAGGTGCTGGGGAACATTGGGCATTTCTGATGAATGAAATGCTGTGATGAAAGTAGAATTTTTGAAGATTACTGTAGTAGGAGCAAGGACAGTTTCATTTGAATAAAACGAGGAAAGAGTCTGGGGAGAGGAACACCACTTAGAAAGCTACTGTCACAGTCCAGATGTGAGGTCTTAATACTGTACACTAGGAAAATGGCAGGGGAATTAAAAATAGTAATTGGGAAGCAGATGTGGCTCAAGCAGTTGAGCTCCTGCCTACCACACGGGACGTCCCAGGTTCGGTTTGTGGGGCCTCCTGGAGAAGGTGAGCTGGTGCGAGGGGCAGGCGTGGCAAGCTGACACAACAAGATGCCGCAACAAAGAGACACAAAGAGGAAAGACAATGAGAGACACAACAAACCAGGGAGCTGAGGTGGCTCAAGTGATTGAGCGCCTCTTTCCCATGTGGGAGATCCCAGGTTTGGTTCCCAGTGCCTCCTAAAGAGAAAACGAGCAGACAATGAGCTTCAACAATGGGGGGTCGGGGGGAGGAGGAGAATAAATAAATAAAAGAAATCTTAAAATAATAAACATTTGTATAGGGTTTTCATAATTACCAAAGTTCTTTCCCACATCTCATTTAAACCTCACAATGACCTTGTGGTATTTACCTTCATACTTTATAAATGAAGGAACTGATTCCCAGAGGTTAAGCTGTTATAAAGTGACTTTACAAAAACAGAGGGGCCTGACTGGATGGCGACACAGGTCAGAAATAGAGAGTTACGTGGGCTCTTTGGAGGTATTAAGCTGGGTGCAAAGAGGGTAGAATTCCTCAGTGTCTAACTCAGGGTCAAGTCCCTGGCCATACTGTCAGGTAACCACTCTTCATGTGACTCTTATTGCCCTCTGGTTTGATATGCAATTACTTCTTACAAGGATCTGATGGAGGGAAGGGAAGAAAAGGCTGTTGTTAATTCAACTTGTCTCAAATAAGAATCTTCAGACCTTTTCTGAGTGTCTTTGAGTTTTCAGATTGTTAAATTTTTTTGAATTTTAAAAGACTTTGTCTACGTAGTCTGGAGGCTTGGGCTCCAAATATAGGGCTGAGGACCTTCTTATCCAGAGGACTCATCCAGAGGACTCTGCTCTGAGTAGGGTCAGCTGTGTCTTGGTGGGTTTTCTTTTCTCTTGTGGTTGAGACAGGCGCTGTAGGGAAGAGAACTGTGGAGTGTAGACATCAGAACATCCTCGTGGCTCTGGTGACTGGGATGTTTGATCAAGATGGCATCTTTTTTTAAATTTTTTTAGTTTATCCCCCCCTTGCTGCTTGTGCCGCTGTGTCCATTCGCTGCGTGTCCTCTCCGTGTCTGCTTATCTCCCCCTTGCTGTGAGGTCCTGCCGCATCAGCCCACCGTGCAGCGCAAGCCGGCCTGCCCTCACAAGGAGGCGCCGGGAAACGAACTGGGGGGCCTCTCATATGGTAAACGGGTGCTCTATCCATTGCGCCACACCCGCTTCCTGCCGTGAGGTTGCTGCATCAGCCCACCGCACTGCTCAGGCCAGCATGCCCTCACAAGGAGGCCTCGGGACGCGAACCCGGGCCTCCCATATGGTAAATGGGGGCTTTATCCACTGAGCCACATCCGCTTCCCTCAAGATGACATCTTGATAAGAGCTGGAGTTTGCATTATATCCACCACGTGGTAATTCATTTTGTTCACAAGTCTACCATGTCTACATGATCTTCCATTTGGTGTATCAATATCCTGATGCATTTTAAATACCAGCCTAAACTAGCCATGCACATGATGCAATCTCCTTTTCCATCTGAGATATTTGTTTTTCTGCAATTGAATAGTAGAAGCTGATGGTGTCATATAGGGAGGTACAAAGGAAGGCATCATCATCATGGTAAACCTTGATTGGATTTTCTTATGAAATGATAGTATATGGAGGAAAGGAGGTTGAACTTTCGTGTCCCGGGCATCCTCAGTAAATAGGTAAAGCCTCTTTTGGTAACTTGAAAATTTGGAAAATTAAAATGTTACATCTTATGTTTTTATTTTCTCTTTAGAATATTGGGATTTTCAATGGCAGGAGAAGGAGTCACCAGAAGACTGAGATGAATCTTAACATTATTCTAGAAGAGATTCTTATTAAAAGGTCACAGCAGAAAAAGAAGACATCACCGTTAAACTACAAAGAGAGGCTTTTTGTGCTTACAAAGTCCACGTTAACCTACTACGAGGGTCGAGCAGAGGTAGGAGATAATCAAAAATTCCTTTGCTGCATCCTGTGTTGATACTGTTTTATAATACTGTACCCCGACTCCATGCCCCCCTTGCCTTCATCTTATGGAATAAGCTTTGGGTTAATGAAGTTAAGGTAATGATTTGCTATCATTTGTACTTAGAAGGTGAAGTTTAGGGTATTCACAAGTTTGTTGATTATAGGTTTAGTATATGTAGGTATACATTTCATATCAGTCTACTGAATTAATCTATTAAAGAAAATAAATTCTTACATCAGTTTTAGATCCTTATGGAATTCATTAAGATATTGTATATATGGCTCTTATCCATAAACTACCATGTTATGTATTAAATCTTCTTTAGCAAATATAAACTATGTCTGTGCTCATTACTTTATACAAATATTCTTCACTATTGAGTTAAATTTACTTCCAACTTGTTAGTGATTTGGTGGACCCAACAAGTTATTGAAGTTGACTTAAAGAGGACCTCTTCAACTTCTTTTGTGATGAGCAGCTACTGCAAAGTTCCTTTGATGGGAGCTCACTAATAAACTTGGTCAGTGAGCATGTGGCATAGGGAGGGCGTGTAGTCAGCTTGCTCCTGGTGGAACCCTGTGGCTCTGGTTCCACCACAAGATGAGGTTTGTGAATGTGAATGTGTAGTCACCTCTGGCCCCAGGGCCCCATGGCCCCACCTTTTTCCTCTGACATGTTGGGTATCGCAGCTTCTGACACTGCAGGTTCCAGCCGTGCTCCTCCCTGCTAGGAGGAAGCATGGGATTCCGGGACTCGGTGGTGACTGGGTTGCCTTTGGTTGGCCATTGTGATTGTTCAGTTTGTTACAGTGGATTGACTGTTGGTGATCCTGAGTTTGATTTTTAATTTTACATTCTTCCTAGAAATCTACTTCCTTCTTCAGAAATTGATTTACTTGATCTGTTTTTATATCCACTGATTTTCTATGTAGTTTGGTTCCCCTATTTCAGGCAGAAGGCATTGCACCTCCCTGGTGGTTTTCAATTCTGTTAAATTCCGCTGTGGTTTTTCATTGTGACCTGTGGAATCCTTCAGGTTCATGTAATTTAGTCCCTTATTGACCATTCCTAAATCCTGAAAGTGCAGAAAACCAAAATCTCAAAAACTCTCTTCATTGTAAAACCTGAACTGATGTGAGGCTATTTTTAATCTTTATCCTGCTCAGTGTGAATATTCATTTTTTGGCAAAAATATTATTTTATTTAATTATAAGGGGCTGCCCCAGCCCTGTTTGGGGGTATTATGTAATATGTGGCATATATGCTATATTTAATTTCTAATATCTGAAAAATACTGAATTCTAAAACACATTTGGTCCAAAGAGTTTCATATAAGGGTTTGTGGACAAGTAATACTTTCAAAGACCAGAAATATGAATTATTTTAAAATCTAAAGCTGATTTTAAGGGGACACATGGATAAATTTGTGCTGTGTGGTAATGATTTATTACAATTTGAATTTCCTATAGTCACCTTAAGAAAAGAAGAGAAATGTGACAGTGAAAGTGGTCCTTTACCAACCAATAAAGCCTTGGAGACTTGCATTATCTGATTAGAATATGGACTGATGCTATTGAAATATATTGAGATTGTTAGCTCACTTTGAAGGTGATAAAACATTGAAAATTAAAAGTGCTCTGATTTTTTTTAGCTTAAGCAGAATACAACTAAAGAGAACAGTGGAGTGTCTCTTAATTGGGAAGCTGATCCACCGCCCTGCCTGGGAGCAGTGTTAGCCACTATGAGAACCAGCAAGGGCAGAATGGGGAGGTTTTGTCATAGCATGTGAAAACCCAGCCTCCAATGTTTCCTATCAGAAACCATCAACTTTCTGGCTCCTGCATGATTCGCCCAGGGAGACTATTCCTGGTAGCTTAATTCCTGGCTGAATACCTCCTCCTCTGGTGAGCTGGGCCTTTTGATCCCTCCTGGTATCCTCTTTCATGGACTGACAATCATTTGCATACACGCAGTCTCTGGATTGAATATGGTCTGCAGATTTGTTTGCCTTTCACAGTTAAATGTAAATAAAGTAAAGTAAAATAAACTAAAAAGTTGCCACATGGGAAGTGGTGTGGCTCAATCGATAGAGCTCCCATTTACCATATGGGAGGCCCTGGGTTCCTGGGCCTCCCTGTGAGAGCAGGCCGGCCCGCAGCGCAGTGGGCTGATGCAGCAAGACATCACAGCAAGGGGGAGATAAGCAGACACAGAAGAAACACACAGCAAATGGACACAGCAGACATAAGCAGCAAGGGGGGGATAAATAAATAAATAAATCTTGAAAAAAAAAAAAAGTTGCCACAAAATGGGAAAAAAAAAGTTATATGAGTACATGAATATTGTGTTATCTCTGTTAAAGAAATTGTTTACAAGTGTATGAAAAAAAAAAAAAAATAGTTGCAGTATTGACAGTTAGGAGACTTCAGAAGAGAACCTGATTTCTTGAAAAAACAGAAGTCTGACAATACTGGGCTGAGTTCCTGCATGACAACTTTCTGCTTGGCTTCTACATGCATTTGCAAGCACAGTAACACTTCCCTGTTGTGTTTCTTCCCTGTTTAGGTTAATGTGCTCATATCCCTGTTTCCCATGGATAAAACTTCTGGCTTCCATCTCTCTAGCCCCAGAAGCCATGTTCCAAAAAGGGCTGTGACCTGAGTTTTCTCTCTAAGGCTCCCAGTAGTGGTTCCATGTCATTGCTCTAGCCTGCCTTGTTTGTTGTTTAATTAGCTGAGGTCCCGTGCCATCTGCCACTGTTACTGTCTAGTGCAATGGGCCCCTCTTTTCCAAGGTCCTTTCCTGGCAGTGTTTTAACATTCTGTTTTATTTCTCCCTCTTTCCCCTGGTTTACAGTCACCCAGCACCTCCATTGCCCAACATAGAACCTGGTACATGCCACAGAATCAATAAATGTTTGCTGAATCAATAAATGGACCAATTTCAAAAATCCATAAGAATCAACAAGTATTTGCAAATTAAAATCCTGTTAGAAATATAAACCTCTAGAGTGGGGTTAGAAAAGCATGGGAACCATTCAAGGATTAAAATAAACAGCCGTAGAGGAATTTATTTTAATTTGTTCATAGCCCCCCTGTTTTCAAAAGAAAAACAGTGGATATGATGTCAGTTGATCTAGTAGCTATAATTCCTAGTTTCTTCATGGCTTTCAAATGTGGTGTAATATTCCACAATACTTTATTAAAACTCTTAGTTATCATAATGTCAGACAAGTATCCATCCTTTCCTTGTTCCCTGGACCCCAGTTCCTTCAACATGGTGGACTAAAAAGCTTTTATTGAAATTCTTCCTAAGTACAGTTTATTGTGCTTTTTGAAATGTGCTGAGAAATTCTGTTCTAGATGAAAATTCAGTTAAAGCCTTTCCTCAAAGTCAGATATTGCAAAACTTGTGTTTCAGTTTCCGCTGTGAGCCACTCTTTGGATTGTTCTCTTTGCTCTTATGATAGTCAATTAACCTATTCTGCAATATTCTGGTGAACTGAAAAAAGATCTCCCTGTCAATTTATATTGCTTGATCTTACTGAAAACAACACAGAACAACGGACACTGGGGGTTTCATAAGTGATATTACTTTCTAGCAAGGAACTAAATGGTACCAGGGCATACCATCTGAGGTTCCAAGAGAGGCTCCGTGTTTTTTTTTTTTTGTTTTTTTTTTGAGGTACCAGGGCTGGAGATTGAACCCAGAACCTCGTATGTGGAAGCTGGCACTCAACCACTGAATCACATCAGTTCCCCTGAGTTTGGTTTTTTCATTTGTTTGCTTTTTGTTTGCTTTTGTTTTTAGGAGGCACCGGGGATTGAACCCAGGACCTCCCGTGTGAGAAGCAGGTGCTCAGCTGCTTGAGCCACATCTGCTCCTCATCCATGTGGTATTGAGAGAGGGGAGCTAAGTAAGAGCAGGGGTGGGCTTTAATCAGAAAGAAATATCTGATTAATAATGGTGAAAAAACAAGAAGCAGAGAGATTTCTATGTGTTGAGATGTTGAATTAAAAAAAAAAGTTGAGTAATATGTAAATCTGCAACTCTTATTACTTAAGAGATCAGTTATTTTTTTTTTTTCTCTATCTGTTGTCCATGTTTAATT
Organism: Cabassous unicinctus; assembly: GCA_029593785.1. Taxonomy (NCBI): domain Eukaryota; kingdom Metazoa; phylum Chordata; class Mammalia; order Cingulata; family Chlamyphoridae; genus Cabassous; species Cabassous unicinctus. Next base: position 14,198 of record JAQZBX010013884.1, on the reverse strand, counting down.
GTAGACCCTGCAGTCATCATGTAACCTCTGTTTCTATAACATCCCCAAATCATGCACAGCTCCAAATAAGAGTGACTTTCAGTACAGGTGCTAGCCCTTTATCCTTCCATTTTTAACCATGCCCAAGTCAGAGCAATTAATTCAGCTACTTGGGCTGATTTGACACTTTGCAGGGCTTGATATTTAAGCGGTTTGTACTGATCAGGAATGGCATAGCCACCCAGGAAAGTTACATCCTCTCTCTGGAGGTTGGAGCCATCATGTGACAGAGAGTGGGTAATAAATGTGGTCTAGGACAAGTTAGTGACTGGAGACGTTCCTTCACCAGGTAAATAAGTGGGGTCGCAGGGTTAAGGTTTTGATAGAGGTGAATTGCAATGTGCTAGTGTGTATGTGGGGTAACAATATTTCATAAGTGGTGAATTTAGGGGCTGAAAAGTGTTGTGATTTCAAAAGTGGCAAAATTTCAAAGCATCATGGACATAGACATTGAGTATGTGACCTAGAACTAAGTCAGAGGTGGGTTGAACCAACTTGGCAGTAGCAGCTACTGCTCACAGGCCAGGAGGAGAGTTTCTTAGATGCCTGATTCAGGGTAGGCTCTAATATCCTGGTGGCATCTGGTGTCCATTTTGCTTGTAGGACAGTACACCAAGGACATGTTCTTCTTGTTCATGCCCATCAGTGAGGAGGTAAATTGTCATTTGGAAGTCCAAGGGTGGGGGTGATAAAGGTGATCCCCAAATTGAGAGTTCAGGAACCGATGCTTTAGTCATCGCAGAGCAGGGGAAGCAATCATGGAAAACCTGAGTATCTACTTATCAGAATCCTGTGAGGCCTAAGACAGCTCTTAGCTCCTGTTTTCTTTTGGGAGGGGAAAGAGTCTAATGGCGGCTGTTCATTGTGAGGAGAGAGTCTTTCCTTAAGCTGAAACATCATGGCCTTAACAGCAGACATGCAAATAGCATTGGAATTGTTCCTTAGCTACCTTATGACCCTTTAGACCTTGAGGAGGTACTGTGTTTCTAGAAGAGAGGATCTTAGGAAGGGGCATGGATAAGTCTATTTTTACCCATCCATGTCCAATATTAGTGGGATTTTTGTCCACAAGGAAGTGGGAATCCTGCATAATGGGCTGTTTAGTTCTCACTTAGGTGGTTTGTAGGCTGGTGAGGTACAAAAGGACAGAGGAATTCTGGGAAATCAGATAAAGCTGTTAGAACATGTGTGATGGAGATGAGATAGGGACTTGTAAAATGAGTCCTTTGGGGGACACAGTCGATCTTGATAGCCCAATCATGAGAAGTTTCTCCCTAATAAATGTTCTGATGTAGTAGGACTGGGAAGGAAGATAAGGTTGGCCTGAGAGGACCCAGGGAAATGTCAAGTAATTTAGACAGTAAATGAAGGTTTGACGGCTCCCAGGAAGCTGGTCAGGAATAGACTGGTATTCTGCATGGAATCAGTAGTCCCAAGGTTCATGAGAAATGTGGTGGATGCCCTTACACTTGTAATTTCTTTCTAGGAATTGAGCAGTAACTGAGAGCACAGGATAACTACTTTCTCAGGTGGGACTCAAAACTCCTCTCTAGAGAGGGATGAGTCCTTTATTTTCCCTTATGGCTGTGCAGTCTTGGGCCCAGTGGCTTCTGTGTAAAATGACATATGTCCCAATTGATGGGGACCTCCTGTCAGGGACTTGTCTTACTTGAAATGTTCAGCCTTTCCTATTGTCTTAGTTGTAAGGCCATGGGTTTTGTTGTGTATTTCCTAGTTTCTTGGAGATACTGTCTTCATAATTTTGGCCTTCAGTTTGAAGTTATATTTGAATAGAGAAATTTACTTGCTTTCCGATGTGGATGGCTTTTTTCTTGCCTATTGGCTCTGGCTAGAACTTCTAGTACAAGGTTGAAGAGGAGGGTGAAAGTTTTGTTCCTGATCTTAGGGGAAAATCCTATCAGTCTCTCACATTGAGTCTAATTTTAGCTGTTGGTTTCTCATAAATGTCCTTTATTGTTTGAGAAAGTTCCCTTGTATAGCTAACTTTGTGAATGTTTTATTATGAAACCATGTTGGAATTGTTTGAATGCTTTTTCTGTGTCAGTTGAGATGATCACATCATCTTTTCCCTACGTTCTATTAATGTGCTTATTGATTGATTTTTGTAATCATTCCTTTCCCTTGAAGAGTATCGTGTATTGAGCCAAGTAGTTTACCAGATTGTTTCCATTGTATAGATATTTAAGAGTCTAGTCTTTTGTGTTGTCAGGCAGTGAGTCCCCGAAGGACATGGCGGGGTCATATATGACTTATATCATATTGCCTAAATGCCATTACTTGCCATGCTGGTGGTACTTTCTGGGAGGATATCCCAAACCCCTTTCAGGGTCATTTTGTGACTTGAGGGCATATGCTGCATTGCAAAATATTCTAATATTCACTTTGGCTGATGGAAACCACTAGAGTCTGACTTGGAGGCCTGGCAACGGCATCGTGGGTCTGGCCTGAGTATGGGCTGGTGCTCCTTGGTTGTATGAACATCCTGAAAAATTTTCAAGTCCCACTCCAGTGAGAAATCAGGTACTTTTAATAATGGAACTATGGTAGTACCAATTTGATTGGTTTGTTGTCTGTAATGCCGTCTCAGCATGGAAACTAGCATATAGGTTGGTCACAAAGTTAAAGAAGTAGAAGACCAAGTTCAAAGCCACCTCTGGATTCAGTGGTTCATTAGGGGGATTTACAGGATTCAGTGTATAGTTGTACTTTAGGCTGTGCTTTATTCCAGCAAAAAGGTATAAAACCAGTAAAGGGAAAAGGCACATAGTCCAGAGGAAACTAGGTGCAAGCTTCCAAGCATCCTCTCCTAGTAGAGTCACAAAGGATGCACATAATTCCTGCAGTGTAGAATTGTGACAGTTGTGAAATGTTGTCTATGGAAACTCAGACTCTGTGCCCAAGGTTTTTACTGGGAGCTGGTCATATAGGCACCGTCTGCACAGCAAGTACCAAAATTCCAGGGCCCAGAAAGAAAGCAGGTATGTAGCATAAACAGTATTGTCTGTACAAACAGTGTAGGCATAGTGAGCCACTTTTATCAGAGAATGGTGGGAACCTTCCTGAAATCCAGCCTTGCTAGCAGGCATTTCTGAGCATGTCATCTACCTACAGCTGCTCTTTTACATTGTGCCTTTGCTAACATTGTTCGCTCTATTTGGAGTCATGCTTCTCTGCTTGCCTGCCGGGACTCATCCATCCATCCACCATCTATTTTATCAATTTGTCCAATGCTTGGTAAACACATGCTTATCTTTTCGGACTCAACTTAAGCCCCACTTTTTCTCTGAAGCCTTTACCAGAAGTAAAGTCTGTCCCCCATTTTGTGCTTTGTACATCTTTTATCATGGTGTCTGGTTTTACTTGACTTTATTTGCATATCTGTGTCTCCCATTAGGCTTTCAGCTCCTTGAGGGCAGGGTTCATAGTTTATCCATCTTTGTATTCCTGAGGGCCTAGTGCAGAGTGGGTACTCAGTATGATTTGGATGACTGAATGGATGGAAGGATAGATGGGGAGACTCATCCTTTAAAATCAGGCAGGGCAGCCTTATTATAAATGTATAGCATGAACCATGCCAACCAGAAAGATTGTCACATTGCTAACTTCTGTATTCAGTGCTTTCCCCATCACGGGTTCCTCTCGTAAGGTTTTATTTTGGTTGTACTGAAACTGAACACTCATTCTTGAAATGCTTGAAATTTTAATCTTTAACCCAGGTTTACTCGTACACAATGGTGGAGGCATTCAGTTACAAGTATGATGACACAAGGCTCTTAAATCCTCTGGGCAACATTTTATATTTTTTAGAGTCTCCTGGGTCTTATAGGGTCATCTTCCTCTCCAGCCTGGGAACCTGGAGGCTTGTAGTGATGCAGGGATAAAAGCTTATAAAAGTTCTGAGATGCTCTGGTATTTCTTCCTCAGTTGTACATTGAGACTAGGTTTGACTCTTCTAAGCACTACCTGAAGGTTTGTGCCTTCTGGCACTTCCTAGGATCCTGGGGAGTGGATGTGAAGTGGGAAAAATGGTTCTTCTCACCACAGGGCAATTGGAAGCATTTAAATTAAACTTTCCGGCAATTTGCCAGCTTGTAAAACGTTAGAAGGCCCTAAACACTCACAGTTCACTGGTTAGTGTATGGGGACTGGTGGGGTGATTTTTCTGGCTCAGAATATTCTCAACTTTATTATCCAGTGAAAACTCACTTTCTTATTGGCAATTAAGTTTCCTTGTTCTTGCAATAAGGCAGTATCAGTTTCCTTTCTTGTGTCTCAATTTCCTTTCTTGTTTCTCTTCTCCAACTTCTGGTTTATATCTGTCTTCTTATTCTACTGCCCTGGGCCTCATCTTCCTCTTCAGTGATGAGGGCTGGGATGCTAGGTCTGAAGTCCTAGGGTCTGATTCACCCCATTTACCAAATTACCTATCCTCATTCAATAATATTTACTGTTTTTTCTCTAGAAAGCTGAAATCTATTTAAGATAGACTAATGAGAGGATACCATTCCCTCTACCTGCATCCCTAAAATTTTTTAAAAACTTTTTATTTTGCTCTAATTTCAAACTTACAGAAAAGTTGTAAGAATAGTACAGGAGCTCTTAAATATTCTTTACCCAGATTCACAAATTGCTAATGGTTTTGCCCATTTGTTCTATCATTTTCTTGGTCTCTGTCTTTCTATGCATGTTTTTCTCTGGACCATTTAAGAGTAAGTTGTAGACATTGGTCCCTTTAGTACTTCGTATGTCATTGTATATTGTCTAGGACAAGGATGTTCTCTTTATTATTTTTTAAAAAATAAATGCTATTGAAATATATTAATAAACCATACAGTTACTCTAAAGTGCACAATGAATGGCATTTGGTATAATCACAGAGTTTAGCATTCATGCCTTCAAAGGATGTTCTCTTTTATAACCACAGTACAATGATCAAAATCGATACATTTAATATTGATACAATATTATTATCAAATCAATCCATATGCAAATTTCATCCATCATTCCACTAATGTCTTTATAGCTATTTTCCCACCCCCACCCCAAGTCCAGGCTCCAATCCAGAGTCACACATTGCATTTTGTTGATCAAGACGTAAAGTTTATAAATGTCTGCAGAGAGAAGAATAGAAATGTACAGGAAACAGGCTTTCTTTGTATATACTATAAAATGCCAACTATATTGTGACTACTCAGTGATTGCATACAAAAATCCACAAACATGAAGTCAGATTTAAAAGTCATAATCTGTTCTACCTCTCTCATTCTTATGGTATTCATTAGGAGCTGAAAATACCCACCCCCACCCCCATTTATTTTAGCATGGTCCACTAGGATGAGTAAAAATCACTTATTACTGTTTTTTTTATATCTGCTCCCCAATTAACTTTTTATTTTTCTGTGTTAAAGAGTTGTTGGGTATGTAGGGCTTTTTATGAAGAATAGTGCAGTATCAGTAACTGAAGAGGAAGTTTAATAAAAAGGTTTGGTTCCCTCTCCCTTTACTTAAAAGTAGAAATAATAAAAAGATCCTAGATCCCCAAAACCTCTCTTGGTTCTGGCTGTTATAGTTTTGTTTTATTCATTATTTACTTGTATTGTGATGTGAGAGACAAAGTCTTTAAGAAAAACCGTGTTTTTGTTCAGAAATTATATTGCCTAGTTTAATTATTTTACTTCATTCATAAGCCTTCGCTCTCTACAAGTTTTGGTGATATTAATAAGTTAAAATTTCCATCAGTTTTATTTAGCTATTTCTCCACTGAATATGTTCAAAAGACTGTACCATTGTTTCTGAAGGCAGTCATGAAAGGAATTCCCAAAATGTTTTGGGAAATGGCATTATAGTTGAAATAAGCATACAGTATTTCTCTCCAGCCCTTTTTTCCCACCTGCATGCCTTGAAAGAACATTGTCTTAATCAGAAGGGTATGTAACTTCTTGTAAATACTTCTTCTTTTCTAAAGAACTATGTTCATCACAATTTATGTAACCCGAGTATTATTTCTCTTTGTTACATCATGAACTGCTGGGCTGGAGATTCTTCGAAATCTCAGAAGTTACTTCCTTGTCATTAGTAGTGTCCAGTAAGTATCTGTTGATGAGGATAGGCATGCTAGAGCTTAGCCTGGGAGACTGTTAAAAAAGAGACCAGATTATATAAGAGGAGGAAGATTCGGTGGCCAAAGCATAGACCTGTATAGATTTATATAATTGATAATTACCCACACACGGGGATAATTGGTTTTGTTAGTAATAAGGAAGAATATACTTTTAGAGACAGAAGGAACTTTAAAGAGTGACCTCCAGATTTTTCAGTTGTGGAAACTGAGGATAATGAGATGATTTACTCGAGGTTACCCAGTAAGCCGATTGTTAAGTCTGAATCAGAACTCAAATCTGAATGTTCCTGGATCATCCTCTCTGATGCATGCCTTAGCTCTAGAAGGGGTGTATGTCCTTGCCAAGTGTGTCTGGCTTGCCCAAGTAGGTAGGGGCACATATACAGCTTAAAAGAATATGGTTGTTCACAGTGTCAATGGTTACTATCTAGTGACTGTTCAAACACCTTTGCTTAAAAATACCTGTGACTTTTCTGCCTCTGACACTTTTCACCTGCTGTGCCTGATAGTTCTCCTTTCCCCTCTATTGATCCAAGTCCCAACTCAGGTGCTTCCAAGTATAAGGCCTTTTCTACCTTCCAGTTGTAAATACCTTGGTCTTTATGAATGACTGTTAAATTTATGTTATTATTACCCCTTTTCTCATCAACTACATAATAACCTCCTTGAGGGCAGAGCTTGTTGCTTCATACCTTAAGCATATAACACGGTACCTTCCACCCAACAGGCTCTCAAAAAGTTTTTGTTGGTAATAGTTACAATGGTAATGATCATTTAATATTTAAAGTGAGCAAAACGATTGTTGGGGACATTGTCATAGTTATTTCCCATGAGATTTTGTTTCATTTTATTTTTTGAGGTTGTACATTATTTAAATTTAGAAACAAAAGTATACTTTTATTTATTATTTATTGATATTAATGTCTCCCCCAAACTGGACATTGTTATAAACAACCAGAGTATGGAAATATCAGGAAGAAACATAAGGAAATTTGAGAAAGTAAAACTACATTTTGAGTTGTTTCTGAAACTATTTAGGATATACTAACTCTTAGCTACTGGTTGATGCTGGTACACGTAGAGAATTATATGCAGAAGGCAGCTTAGAATCATCTGTGACTCTCAGCAATTAATTATTTTCCTCTTTCAGGAGAACTGAAATTATAGCCTCTGGATTTTTTGAATTCAGTGTACTTCTGAGATAAATTTGATTACTATGGATAATTAAAAACATTGTTATATTCTTCTTGCCACAGATTTTAATTTACCTTTTTTTTGGTTCTTAATCTTAGAGGACTATCTAATATTTGCATGATTTTGCCTGAATAGAAAAGTTGCACAAAATGTTTGTTAAATAAAATTACATGAGTAAGAGATTTAAATGAAATCTCTAGTGAATTTTAAATAGACCCTAGTCCTAGTTTACATGAAAAAACTTTTTCCCAAAAAAAACTTTTTCCCAAAAACTTTATTTCAAGTAATCACACATGTATAGCTGTTCTTCAATTGTTTGCCATTATGAAAGTAACATGGATAGGCATAATAACTTGCTTATGAGATTGTGAACATGTAAATTTTGTAAATTTTAGAGGACTCCATAAATGTATTTATATTTCCTGGCAGAAGAGAGTCATATGCTTTTATTTGTTAAATGGGTCACAGCTCATTTATTTTAGTTTATTCGTTTGTACAACAGAGATTTATCTAGCATATATAGTATGTTAGGGATGGAGGAATTAAAAGATGAATGATTCTGCCTTTGTTAGGTTTACAGTCTGAGTAGGCTACAGTTCTGCCTTTATGGGTTCATCGTGACATAACTTTCTTATGCTACATCTACTCTGTTGTGAAGGTACCTTCTAAGACCTGGAATTCTTATCCTTGTGTGCCACTGTTGTTTATGCTTGCCCATGCATTTCTGGATTACCTGGGACTCTATTTCACTGGTGCTTGGGTTTCCAGGTATAACATGAGATGGTTGGACCTAAGGTATGTCTAGGTTTGCTTCTGTTTTTTTTTTTCCCTATATATATAGATTTTCTTTTATTAGGGAAGATATAGGTTTACAGAAAATTCTTCTGTTTTTAAATTGTACCTGGAATAGATTCCATAAAAGTATAGGAGTTTTGCATACAAACTTACATTACTCTGTTCTCCTCAGCATCCTTAAAAGCTTATCTGCAAATAAGTGACAAATTTGTCCACCATCTGTTTCACAAGTGAAGAAACTGGGGGGCAACCAAGTCACATGTCTTCTCTTTAGTGATACTCTTTTGACTTGGTGAACCAAGCTGTGTTATCTTTCTGGCTCGTCTTCTATCTGTTAAACCACATCGTGCTACTTCCCACAAAGGGGGACTTCCTTAACATTGACTTCACTGACTCCCTCTAGGTATGAGCTGTTTCCTTCCTCCCTCCTTTCTTTGGCTTTATATATCAGACCATGAAAAGGGTATTTTTTTTAAACTTTTTATTTTGTAATACTTTGAAGCTTACAGGACAGCTGCAAAAATAATACAACCCCCTTACAGAGAACTCCAACCCCCCCCCCC
>JAQZBX010013883.1:0-39276 GCA_029593785.1 Cabassous unicinctus | reverse complement strand
TTTTTTTTTTTTTTTTTTTTTTAGTGTTTTGGTGTTTTAAAATACCTATGTTTTTTAATTTAGGTATTAGTTGATTAATACATTCAAAAATATTTATTTGCTGCCCACCTCCTGGGAGCCAGATCCTATGTAAATATGTACGTATACATACACATATTGCACATGTATTTCACATATACAATACTCATTGTACTTCTCTGAGACTGTTATAATTATTTATGGCGACCTGAGTCCTAGAATGATCAAGTGATTTTATATGAAATAGCAGTCTATAGGAGAGCCGAGATTCAAACCCAATCCATCTGACTCCACTCCTAGTGCTATTTCAAGTGTGCTTTTCATCATCACTGCCATTTTCTAACACACATGGTTTCCCTTGCAGCAATTTTTAAATGATAAAATAATGAATTAATTGCCCTTAAATATTGCAATCCAAAGCACATTCAGTACATTCACTAAACCAACTGGAAGTCATATAAAAGCAAAAACAAAGGTTAGTACATGGGGTAATTTTGGTGAAAAATATGAAATAATGAGTGACTGAGTCACGTGTCATCATGGCTCGCCAGATGGAGAATGAACAAGAGTACATCCTGCTCATAAGTTGAGTGAGTTGGCTTGTGGCCAGGGCAAGACCATGTCTATACAATTCAAATTCAAATTTATTTTAATAATTTTCAAAGCAGAGAAATCTAAAATCCTGTATAATTCCTCCAAGTATAGTAACATGTCAACTGTGGAACAGAAATGGATTAACTTGGTTTACCTTCTTTCCTTATGTGACATTAAGATTTGTCTTGGTGCCAGATCCATCAACTCTATTCACAATTCTATTCCAGTATAAAAGAAGAGAAAGACACCTGTAGAGTGTGTGCTTTCCCATGAAGTGAAGGCGACTTACAAAGAAACACTAGGTAATCACATTACTTAGTATAAGAATGTTGGTTCAGTTGCTCAGATTTATTGCAAGCACAATCAAGTTAATCACCCAATCACTCAGTCATCAAGTATGTTTGCACTTGCACAGCACATAATGAGGCCAGCTATGTCACCAATGTGTGCTATTAACCACAAGTGGTATCAGATATGAAAGTCTAGGTTGTTGCCACAGATAGAAACTAAATGTGTGGTCTTCAGTTCTAAACCATTATACATGAATGAAAAACTGATAAACACATCTATAGAAACACATCATTTAAGTCAGCAATTATAGAATAATCTCTTAAATATGTACCTGTTATTTTCATTATGTATTCATGTAATTAGCCTTCTTATCAAATAAAAACAATGGCTTTAAAGCAAATGAACAAGATACTCTTCAAACAAAGTAAAGCAAGTATTTACTTTAGAATAAGAGTGTTTTTCTTCTCAATGCATAACTTTGTCACTGTAAAGAATCCTCTCATAAGAAAATTCTATAAGGCATAAATAGGCAACCAGAAATTTAAACCAAGTTATGCTGTAATGAGGCAGATCAGCTGTTGGAAAATGTACAAATATTCTTGAGGAAAACAGTTTCGCATAAAAATGGGTTTTGATGTAGAAGTGATGATGGAGGAAATCTTCTCTACTGAACTGGCTGAGTTGGGGAACCTGCATTAAGCAATCTGATAAGCCCACATACAGACCATTAAATCTCTAGAAATATACCTTACACATACAACTGAAATAGCAGAAAGCAGAAATATTCAGCTTTGCATAAATATATTTCTACTTTCAATTTAAAAGAGCAATTACTACTGTAGTAAAGGATATTTCATAGGGATTAATGACTGACTGAAAGTAATGATCCCTGCCCTCATGTTAGGCCATCAACTCTGTTCAAAGATGAAACCTAATCAATCTGTCATTATTGAGCTGATGCTATATAGGTACTTAAAAAAGGGAAGGGAAAAAAAAAGAAAGAAAGAAAAACTACCTCATTTGAGGCCAATAAACTCCTGAAGATAAAGGAACACAATTCTCATCAGCATGACCACCCTAATTGACTTTGCTCCAAAAATCTGCAGAGAGAAATCCAATAGCCTGACTATAAAGCTGAAATATTTGTCTATAGCCATATTCACATCAAATAATGTATGTACTTGTATGTATGTACTAACGTATGTAGTTTTATGAACTTAAGAAGCCACAATTTCTCGGTGACTATGACAGTTATTTATAATGTGAGGTAACAAACGATTGTTTCATTCACTCCATGAACATTATTTTTGAGAGACAATCACCAGGCACTGTCTTGGGACTATGAATACAGCTGTGACTAATGCAGAGCCCCTATCTTCAAGGGAATTTTGGTCCACTGGGGAAAGAGAGTCAAGTAGAAAAGAATTTCAACATAGAATGCAAAACTCTGTAATTGGGGTGGTAAGGGGACATATAACCCAGTCCTTGGAGTAGGTATTGGGAGTGATTAGAGAAGCTTCCCCATAGGGAAGATCCTTGAAACAGAAAATAGTCAGGCAAAAATGTGGGTATTCAAGGCTGAAGTGATAATCTATGCACATGCCTGTAAGTGCTTTAAAAAAAAATAGCACTTTCAAGTCACTGCAAATTGTCCAGTTTGGCTCAATTAATTCAGGGCCTGAGTGATGAAAGAGGAGATTAGATCATAAAAGTGCCTTGTAAAAACAACATTAATATGTCTTATCCTGAGAGCAAAGGAAGGATCATTTGTGGGTTTTAAGTAACTGACATGATCAGATTTTAGAAAGTTAACTTTGCTATGAGAGGAGAAGATGAGGGTGAAGCTCAGCCTTAGGGAGCTTGGTAAGACTGTCTTCTTCAGGTAAACCAGTGACTGCAATGCAGGCAAGAGATGATAATGGCAGGAAAGATAGACATTGGTAATATCAAAGCATATTGAGAAAGTAAGACTAAAATTTACGGGCATGAAAGACTCTCTTGAACAATTGTGGGGAGATTGGTGTTATTTGCTGAAATAAGGCAAACAGGAAAGAGTTTCAGAAAGGTAGGCAAGAATTTCACTATAGTCTTGTGAAGTTTTAGGAAAAGACACCCAAGTAGGGATGTCTGTTAGATATAGAGAGAGAGAGGCCTGAGACTAGAAGAAAACTGGACTAGAAATAAAGATTTTGTATATATCAGCACATATATATATGCTGACTGAAACATTCAAAGTGGAATGGATTGCCTGAGGGATATAGTGAGGAGAAACAAGAAGAGACAAGATTAGCTGGGAAACAGCTAAGTATTTGAATCCATTTAAGGAATTGGAAGGGATAGAAAGTATGTATAGAAATGCACACAGAGTTAGGTAAACAGGGTAGAAAACAAACGAAAGCTCTAGTTGAATTTGGTTGTTTTTATTCACAGCATCTACTTTCTCTGCTTATGGTAACACTAACTTAACTTTGATTTGGATAAACTCCTCATTCTATTCTCAGCCATGTTCTTTACATGAAGTAGACTACACCCTGAGAATCCAGAAATTAAATCCATGAACTAGGCCAAAACAGGCAGCTCATTCCCTTCCTATCTACAATGATTGGTTCAAGGACGGGTACACAAATCAAATCAAGTCAATCTGTGTCAATACAATTCAATTACTGGATTCTGAGTTACTGAGAAAATAGATTCCTCTTTGAACAGAATGTCGTGATTCTGTGAGGTCATGTGAAGTATCTAGCTATCCTCCACAGAGTCTGAGAAAGAAGCCAAGGAAGAAGTATCTTACTGACATCAACTGAGCCTTTCATCAGATGTAGGTTAAAAGGTCAAACTCCCCACCTTCCTATCAAGAGACTGTCCCAAATAGTCCCATATTTCCTTGTTTTCCTTTATCAAATCTAGCTAGGAAACTGCTGTCATAGTGATGGCCTTCATTTACATTATTTTAAACATTTTCTGCTGACTATGAAAGAAATATAAAGGAAAATATAATATTGGAGATATTAACAACAAAGAGCTAAAAACAACACTAATACCACCACTCAGGGATACCAACTATTAAGATTCCAATGTAAAATAGAATTTCAATTGGTATACGATATAACTAAATTAAAGAAAACACTTCTGCCAAAAAATAGAAATAGACCATAAGAAAATATGTTAAAATGTCAATTTGTACTGTTTTCAATGGCAAGAATATAGATGAATATTCTTTTTCTTCTCTGTGTGTGAGTTAACATGTCATCTCTTCATATTACCTTAATGTTAATGAATTTCAATTTTTTTCCCTTCACAATTTACCATAGTTCATCTCTTCCTATGGAGGGCTAATGGTATGCAGAAATGAGAAATCAGCATCTGGAATTCTCCTTTTCTCCCTTAAAAGGCACAGAATTTGTGGTTGAAGTTTTAAGTACTTCAAGAAGCAGTTGGTGTCATAAAAATAAAATGAATGTACTATATATATACATATATTTATATAGTATACATATAAAGGATATATATACAAAGTATTCAAGTGAAAAGTTTAATGCCATTATCAGATAAGCTTGTGGATTTAGAGAGTTACACATATTGCCAGGAGCTGTGTTTTAAAATGTTTAAACCAGTTAAGTATGTATAAATTGATTGAAGGTTGGATGGTGACTTGCAGAATTACCCATGAAATCATAACAAAAGAAGACTGAGACACAAGTTTGCAGCCCTGAGTTTAAGCCAGGAATCTAACACCAACCAACTTGGCCAAGAAATGTTATCTACTTTTGTGGATAAGGAGGGTTTTTTTGTTTTTGTTTTTGTTTTTTTCTGTTGTCACAATCAGTGGGGGAAAAAAAAACACTCAGAGAGCTTAAAATGAGTTCTCACTGTTTCAAGCATTTGATGTTTCCAATGAGAAAGATTTTTTAAACCCATATTTTGTAATGATAAACAAACTTTATAGAAAATCACAAGACAAACTTTCAACTTCTTTTCTGAGTTAGAAACTGAACTGCTAAACCAGTGGCAGCTTAATTTAAATATCTCTGTAGTTTTTGGAAAATAATAACAAAATTACATTTGAGCAATAAATAGCATAACAAATGCTTTCTCTTCTGAGAATCCACACTTTAATATAGATTCAATATGAATTACCCCTGTAAGTCCTAGTAAGATTTAAGAGGACTCATGGATATTTCAATTCTATGGTATTAATTAGTGGCTTCAGCAAATATTCTAATGTTACATTTCCCTTACAAGAGTTCTTTCAACAGTTGATGACTCCTAACCAGGGCTGATATTAAAATCATGCTCCGAAGAAACATAATTTTAACCTGTCAAGTGGTTCAGACCTTCCCGGGGTAGAACAAGGATTAATTTTATTTAAGACAACAAAATTTACTGCATAAACCAAAACTTGGTTGAAATTATATGAAATTCCTCAATATGTGTTCATCAATTGTAACAAATGTACAACACTAATGAAAGATGTTTATGTGGGAAAGTGTGGGAGGAGGGGTGGGGTATATGAAAATTCCCCATATTTTTAATGTAACATTTATGTACTCTAAAGCTTCTTTAAAAATAAAAAAAATTATGAAAAAAAAATAAAAATAAAAATAAAAATGAAATAGGAAAAAAAAAAAAAGAAATTATATGAAATTCACCCTGTAACTCCTGAGTCAGAGAAGCCCTTGCATAAAAGGTCTGAATTGCCTTACTTTTCCATTTGCTCCAGTCCCTACCCACAATCTGGAGACTCCCTGTCAGGTGTCTCATTCTGTTCTCTGCCTTGCCTGAGTGTTTATCTCAACATCCAAAAGAACGAACTTAAGAGTTTTCCTTTGCATTTTAGTGAAAACTTGGCCAAAAACTTAACTATCATTTGACATGCATATTGTGACTCCAAAACTCCCCAATAAAACGTCATAATATTTCATAAGCTGCTGTGGGTTAGCCCATTCAAAATAAAAAATAAAAAAAGTTTCCTTTACTGCATGAGATGCTGCTGGCTGAAGCACAGCCTCGTGCAGTAGTGGGGATGAGAGGATTGTGCCTCAAGTTTCTTGTTTTCAGGGCCTCCTGTCTCTTTAAAAGTCTCTAGGTAATGTGGTCACACTCTGTATTCAAAGCAAAGAGTTGGTGAGCCCTTTCTACCTATCCCCTTACCCTCCTCTGGAATTTGACTCCCGACTGAACTTAGGGAGTAATTTAAATGCATTCATGCCCAAATCTCAGCCCAGCCAAATGCTTTTCACTTTTCTATTAAAGGAATGCTCATCTCTGAAGCCAAGATTCCATCCCAGTTTCCCTGGAAAGGCATTTCATCACACAGCTGTTTAGATGAAGCAGAGATAGTGGCTGGTATCCTGACTGCTCACTCACTCTCCTCAGTAGTTCCTAAAGCACCTTCATGAAATTTTAGGGCTTTAGGAAACATAGTGTGAAAATCGGTAGTCTAGAATTATATGTCAGAGTCCTTCCAGGCCTCAAAGCCCTAGATTCTATATAACCCAAGACCATCAAGTTTCTTAGGGCACCACATGCCTTTCCTTAGTTATTCAGGGTTTTAATATGGCCCCTTATCTTCATATATGTGAGGAGTTACACGAGGGACCAAATTTCCACATGATTTGGGGCGCAGCTGTAGGACAGATAGATTGTGGCAATGAATCTGTTACATAGAATGTGGTTACCTCCAAAGGGATGAGGAAAGAGATTATGAAAATAGGTAAATAACAGAAAGGGAAGTTTAAAGGCATTTTGCCTGTTGAATCTGCTAGCAAACCTCTACATTATTTTAGACGGACATCAAGAAGGGCCCAGCAATACAGTACAGTGTGCTGAGGCCTGAGATCCAAGGCTGAGGAATTCTCAGCTTTGATCCTGTAACTGGACCCTGCATATTTGGAGCTGACACTGCCCTCTGGCTGCCAATTTGAATTAAAGCCTTACAAAAACAGATCTCCCAGGATTCTTCACGGAGAAACACCTGCATCTTAGGCACTGAAACCCTCTTTGATAATAGTCTCTGAGAGTCCCTCCTTCTCGGTCATGAAGTCAACCCTCTCTTCATACTCTCTTAACTGTATAGCACTTTGAAGGGTCTCATCTCAGTTCTCTCTATTTCAAGCAGTTGATAATTCCAATAAGAGGGATTTTTTAATCACATCCCATAAAAATAAAAATAAACAAACTTCATAGAAAACCACAATGAGACAAATTCTTTTACCAGCGTCTCTGGCTTTCACATGTTTTTGCATAATGAAAGGGCTAATATAACATAACAAATCCTAAACTGTTTTCACAAGGAGTGGAAAAAAGATGTGTAAAAGTATGCTCTGTCTTGCTTCCTTCTGTTCACAATGTATCTAAATAAAACAAATGGTGTTCTTGCTCTTTCTGTCTGTTTCCCAATCTGTTTGGATAGTAGCCACCATTCCGCAGCCAACCATAATATCTGACACTTCCTGACATCATGAAAGCCACCATCTGTCTATCACTGAAACCCTGTACTTTCAAAAGACTACTTGGCTTGGGCCTTAATGAAGCTTCACGTTGAATGCACAGATCAGTTTAGAAGGAATACGAGGAATAATTGACACAAGGAATCTGTACAAAATCACGTTTTCATTCGATTCCGTCTGAAAACACAAAATGAAATATTAAGGCCTCTTTGCAGGCAGAAAAGGCTTGGTTTAGTTTCAATTGTGCTTCATTTCCGATTCGCCTTTGAAAGTTTAGACAGTGTTGAACACCAGGAATAAACCTAAACTTAAACCTAAGCTTAAAATTCAATATTTTCAGCCTTCTAAAATTAAACAGTTAGACATGACTTTTCAGTGTGTATATTCAAGCTGTGGAAAAAGAAGACAAAAATCCATCAATTTATTTTCCCAGGGCTTGAGAAAATCATGCCATTTAAAATTGAATCAACGTCTTCTTTAACACCTGAGCGATTATCCAGGAAACAAAAGAAGGCTCTGTATGTCTTCACTTGTAAATGTCACAGGTGAACACAAACAACTGAGTGCTGGCAACGTCAAGTCACTCTGTTTTATTAAGCCATTGTACCTCTATAAATGCAATGAGAGGATAAGTTAACAAAGCAGATTGAGGAAGAATATTTTTCTAGATGATATTAAGTTCTTTCAGAGAAGTAAAGGTTGCCAGGGAGAAGACACAATAACAAGTTTCACCTACTAATTTATTTACTGCCCTCCATTGTTGTGATTATATGATAAGTTGATTTCTTACCAACCTTTCTTTTTTCTCATTTCCCAATATTGTCCCCCTCATTTGTTTAACAATCTTATAAATCCATAAAATTCTAAGAAGTCATGGAATTTTCTCTAGCAGTCAAAAATATGTATGTATATGTATAATGTATATACATCTCATATATACATTTTATATGTATTTATGTATATATATATGTTGATGTCTGTATAGTCTAGAGCAGCCTATGCTTGAATCTTAAACTGTGTGAAAGCTTTTTATGGAGTTCTATATGGGGCCTTTGTGGGAGCTGAAGTTGCATTTCTCTAAAAAATACCTTCATAATATAAGATTTATTAAGTGCTTATTCTATACCAGGTATAAGGTCAAGCACTTCATGCTTGTCATTTCATTTTGTTTTCACAAAAGTCCTCTGTGCTGGGTACTATTATTATCCCACTTTTTAGTTGAGGAAATTGAAGTTTAGAGAGGGTACCTAATTCATCCAAAATCCCACAACTCGTGAGTGCTGGCTTCTGGACTCAAATAAAAAATGATCTGATTCAAAGTTGGTACTCTCTTCTCAGTCATCTTACATTACCTCTTGGTTAAAGTGCACATCCTGATACATTCTAGCTATGAAATTAAAGACTCGAGGCAAGGGGGGAAGGGAATGTCAGAATATCTTCATCCACATGAATGAAAGCCTTCAAAACCATCCTTGCAAAAGTCTAAAGACTTATCCCTGCAAGGATGTTAATGCTCTGGAAAGCTAAGTGACTCCAAGTCAGTTTATCAGCCTTAAAAGCAAAGATCTCATTGCCTTTTGCCCCATATTGTATATAAAGAGCTCTAGAAGGCAGTCTCGTTGCTATTCTTTGCCTGTCCAACTCCACATCAATATGTTTTCAGATAGAAAGTGAAGAATGAATTATCCACTTGAAATAATAGCAAAGGAGGCAGAATGATTCACTTGAGTAGATAGTCTGTCATAACACTAGACTCTTAATCCACTCAAAGCACCATGATCCTTAAAACCCACAGATGCTGAGGGAGCTCACTTTCAACGTTTTATATGAGGTCCTTCCTAACTTGTCATGGAAATAGCTTTGAATTGTTTGAGTGGGGTTTTTTGTTGTTGTTGCTGTTTTCCTGATCTAACTCAGAATAAAGTTTAAACCTTCCATATCACTGAGTCTTCTACGTTCTGTTCATCACCTTTCCTATTGAAAAAAAAAAAATTAGATAAATAAACATATACAGCCTTGAGCTGAAACATGAGCAAAACAAGCAGCTAGTCATTTTTCTGTGTGTGTCCTAAATAGTACTTAGTATGGGGACTCTGTATATGCATTTCATCTTACCCTTCAGTTTAATAACATTTAATTGCTTCTCATTTGTAACATACAAACACATTTATTTCATGTCACACTTCCCTCTACTAGGGAATTCAGGCTCATGTTTCTCAACTTGGAGGTGGGGCATTGTAATCTTTAGAATTGAAACAGTACATGAGAAAAAAGCGAAAGCAGATTGCTTAAATAAAAAGTGAATAAATTATTCAGACCAGCTGTTTGGATTTGGAAAGAACTTTTCCGTGTTGATTAAAACCTCTTAATTTGTTTTGTGCTACTGTGAAAGAGCAGGGCATAAATAAGTTGGGACCAGAAGGCTGTTCTCTGCTGAAATTACCTGGTTCAGCCTATGTAGATAGGGCTACCGCAATATAACTTAAACTTACTCTTTAGAACAGTACATGAGGAAACAGATATTTTAATAAGGCACATTTTTACTTTAGAATCCAAAATGTTATTAAAAATATATATTTGATATTTTAAAAGGAGGGAGAAACTTCCAGGGACTACAACATATACAACCTGCAGTAAAACAGCTTATGGGGATAAACAAACAAAGCAACTATGCTGTTTTCCTATCATTACCTCTTTATATCCTGCAAACAGCTTATGTTGGATATCAGTAAAAGAAAAATGTATTGTACTCTCTAGTCAAAGGCTACTACTGCCCTGTAGTTCTTTCTCTATAGATTTCTGATGTTTGGATTCTTATTTTCGGAAAGAAATCCTAATAGTCATTCAGCTATATACTGCAAACATATATTTAATAATACAGCCTACAAACTGTATTTAGATAGATATATTAAATATTTGGTGCCTAAGTATTGCAAGACTTGTCTTTAGACATTCTCGTTTATATGTCTAATGCCATAAAATTTGACCTTTCTCACATTCTTTTAAAAAATATTGTATATAATGGTTAATTCCTAAATAAATGAAAGTCTTTTGTGATTGTGAACTAAAAGCAATGAACTCTCTCTGCACTAATACCTACAGGATTATTTTTCATAGTTTGTTCTATAAATTTTTGAAACTTATAAAACAGAACTATATTTTTAGTCTATTGATGAAAATGGAATTAAAATTTTTACTCTGGTAATAATTTTCAAATATTGATTTACAACATTTTTTGGTGGTGTTGGCACCCTCGTAAAAGATAAAAGTCTTGATTTTCCAGAGACCTCCCAAAAAGGATCACTGTGTCTAGTCTGCCTGTTTAGAGGAAGCAGCTAGAAAAACATCTGTCATCGCCTCACCAGGCTTGGTTCTTTTCTAATAAGTTGTTGCACAGACATCATTTATTGGGTAAGCAGGTTATTTGAATAGTGCCTGCAGTGAAAGGGTGGATTAGAAAGAGGAAGGAAGAGAGAAAAATCATCATTTATTTGCAAATAATATTCAACATAAACAGCCCCAGAGATTTTTGTAGAAATACCTGGAGTACAGGGAATTGTGTTGTAGGCTATATGTCTTTCATTAGTTATGCAAATTTACCAAAGCAAGTTAAATGGGAAAAAGGCAAAGAATGTTCACAACATTTGAAAATATGTCCCATAGCTTTGATATAGTTCTTTTTCAGACTTCTGTACTTCTTAATCACAAGTAGCACACTATAGAATCAAGTTTTACTGCCTACCCAGAAGATAGACAAATATGCCTTAACATTAAAGGGAAAAAAATTAAAAGTATGAGACCCTGAGGACATTACAATTGCTACTATGATTTGGCTGAATTATGTGAGTTAATTGGCATGCTTAAGGAGAAGATTTAAACCTTTATTAATGTATTAGAATATTAAATGACAAGGGAAATATTTAAAATATATTAAGTGAAAAGGCACAAAATATACATAGGATTTTTTAAAAATAATACACATTAAAGAGAAAAATAAAGACTGGAAGAAAATCATCATAATAAAAATCATCATAATAGCTATTTATGGATGGGGAACTGGAAAAAATTTCTATCATTCTTTTTGGTATTCCTATATTTCCCAAATTCCCTATTGTATATATGTATTACTTTTGAAATGAAAATATTTACCTTTTAATTTTAAAGGGAGTATTTTCCATACCATATGTAGGCTATTACCCAGCAATATCAAATTAGTCTTTCAATATTTTTCATTTCTTCCACAATTAATTTCATTCAAAATACTTTAAAAATCTGGGCAGATGTTTTCTTTCTCTCTGGACTTTTTGAACATTAACTGTTTGGTTTCTGCCAAGGTAAGCATAGCATGTAGACTCACACCTACCACTACTATGTTTGCTTTTATTCCTAATGCCTATTGTAAATAAAACTATGATGAAATGACTTTTTTCCTTATCCCTTCTTTTTCACTGCTTTAGTTTTCAAAGGCTGCTCACGCAAACATCATGAAATGGGTTGGGTTAAACACTGGGAATTTATTAACTCACGGTTTGAGGCTGGGAAAATGTCCATATCAAGACATCACCTCCCAAGACTGCAGTGTCCTGGGGCTGGCTGCTTCTGATCTTCGGTCCTTCGTCTGTCACATGGCAATGCACATGGTAGCCTCTCTGTTCTCTTCTGGGTTCTGTTGAAGTTCAGCTTCTGGCTGTTCTTTGTGTCTTTCTCTCTCTGTGTCTGATTTTCATTCTGTTTATAAAGGACTCTAGTAATAGGATTAAGTTAAGATCCATCCTGATTGTGGTGGGCATATCTTAACTGAACTAACCTCACCAAAAAGTCCTATTTACAATGGATTAGACTTAAGAACATGTTTTTCTTCGGTATATACAACTTCAAACCACCACACTCACTTAAGAGATATGTTCCAAAGATAATAGCACAAGGGTAAAATTATCTGATATTATTAGTAACAACCTAATGCTATGATAAAGACCTTAACCTTTTAAAATTTAAAAGTAAATTTTTTTTTTCTCATTACAAAAGTGCCACATTGTATTGTCAGAAATTTAGAAAATAGAGATAACCCAAAAAATTATATAAAAAATGTTCCATAGACACTCCCTTCACAAATAACCATTATTAAGGTATATATTTTTCTAGTCTATTTTTTCTTTTCTGTAAATCTTTTCTTAAAAAAATAATATCTTTTTGATGGAACATAAATCACATATATATCTACCTCCATATAATATCTATAAGACTGTCTGAATCAGTCCAAAAAATGTTGCCAAATTAGTTCCTTGATTGACAATTTATCTTTCTCACATGCAATATTCTTATCACTAATTGAAATTGATCCACATTTTGATGATTCAAAAGAAAATGTTAATTGTAGAGGATCAATTCAATATTTCTTCACTGTTATTTTTACTATTTTTTCTTACTGGCATACTCACCCTCACTTCCCTAATCAAAAATCTGAGCATTGTGTCAAAGCCCAAATGTAAGTCACGTATTCTCTGTAAAACCTTTCTTTTCATATTGTCTTAGCTTCCTAGGGCATCTCTTTGGTTTCCTAACATCTTGTATGTAGTAGGGACACTGTTGAGTCAGGTTGACAACTTGAGATTTCTTTTCTGGGTGTCTGATTCATTTCACCCTTTCTCATCTTCACATTTCCTAAGTCTGCTTGTGCCAAAGAACACCTGTCTAATTACTAGTTGAAGGTTTTTGAAAAAAATTTAAGTTCTCTTTTTACAATGAAATCTTCTTTTTTTAAAAACCACATCGATCATGAAGTTCATGCTATGTGGTTTTACAGAGAAATAACTACATATTTATTTCATAGTTTGGATCCATCATGCAAAGCTTTGTTTACTTTCTTAGTCTAATAACAATTTCTTTCACTTTTTTTATTTTTTATTTTTTAAAAGATATTTAAATTACATAAATATTACACAAAAGATATAGGGATTCCCATATGCTCCACTCCCCACACCTCCCACACCCTCCCACATAAACATCCTTCATTAGTGTGGCACATTCATTGCAATTGATAAATGCACCCTGGGGCTTTGCCATTAAGCATGGACCCTAGTTCACATTATAGTCTACACTCTCTCCCACTCAGTTCTTCATATTATGTGACGATATAAAATGGCCTATATCTGTCATTGCAACGTCACTCGGGACGATTCCCAAGTCCCGAAAAAAGCCCCTGTATTACAACTGTTTTTCCCTCTCCCTGCCCCCAGAGCCTCCAGTGGCCACTGCCTCCATATTAGCGTTGTAATTTCTTCCATTGCTGGAATCACAATATGTCTATAGTAGAATACCAGTAAGTCCACTCTAGTCCATAACTCTTCCCCCAATCCAAAGAATTCTGGGATGGTGACATCCACTCCACCTCCAATTGAGAGAGGGCTTATATCCCATGGGGAAGATGGATGGGACTATCCTACCTGCAACTGTAGACTCTCTCTGTTCCTTGGGACGGCCATTGTCCATCATCATCTCCCCACCAGTTGTCCTGGGTGAGTCCAATGAGCTATAGAGTAGAAGTTGCAGCTCAACTGAGGCTCCAGACCCAGATGCCACATGGACAGCCTAAAGACTTGAGTCTCTGGACGTATACCTACAAACTCCAGCACCAAGTATAGGTTTAAATAGAAGAGACAGATGAGTCATGTGCAGGGAAGCCATAATTGAGTCCAACTTTGTCACTCTCGGGATCACAAACTCCAAAGTAGGGCCCACTGGCAAGGCACCAAACTCTGGAGCTATCTGCCCTGACCATAGGACCTGGGTGTCTCCAGAGCCCTCAGGAGCCCCACTATTTGGGCAGTATCCACTTTGGAAGTCTAAAAGATCCTGCTGAGATGTGCATAAGTGTTACCTCTGGGATGACCTCCCGACTCACTTTGAAGTCTCTTAGCCATATAAACTCATTTGTCTTTACCTTTTCCCCCTTTTATTCGAGGTCTTTTTCCATTTGCATTGCTATCTTTCACTGTTTTAATGGTCTTTATCCAATACTGATTAACAGTAGTAGAAAAACATTTCCAAGGTCATTAGATATTTCAGGCTGTCCCAAAACAAAGGAAATTTAAAAGATACAAGAACCCAATGATACTTTTGACATCTCTGTACTAAACTTGTAGAATTAAAAGTTTTATAAACTTTTGGTTTAACTTCATTACTTTTCTTACCAACAAGTTAATGAGTTTCTAATCATAATCAAATATCTTTTCCATGAAAATATGTTAAAATTCCTTGTTATTTTCACCTAAATAATGCAAGAAAGTTTTAACATTATAAAATAAGCATATTATTTATGGTGATGATAATGATTTTATCTTTTTCCAGAATCCCAAATTATAAAATATTATTTGAAACATCTATTACGTCTTATTACTAAAGAAGTTAATACATGAACTACTATATTAAATATTTTAAAATATTAAATAATTTAAAATATTATCAAAGATGAAATATATAAATCTTGTTTGTGTATATAAATATTTGAAATAGATTTTTTTTGGAAAATCTTCCTTTCATCAAGTAGATTGGGTATCAATTTTTTCAATACATGCATATGCAACAAGTGTTTGTGTTTCTAATCTACAGCCATTATTTCTAAAAGAGATATTTTCATGCTTGTGTTATAATTCAAAATGCTGCATCTTGCAGAATGCATATCAAAACCACAAGTTTCTGCAATATTTTATATTACTTGAGTCTACATAAGCAGTGGAGCACAAAGGGGAAGTCCATCTCCAAATTTTACATTTCCTAGTATTTTTCTTCCTCAAATACTGTCTCATTTTACAAATCAAAACAATTGCAATGTGGACATCTGCATGCAGGCACTCTCATTTGCAAGAAACTACATTTACAAAAACAAAACGCCAGGAAATGTGAGAGGGAAAAGAGCTGCCACCCAGAGTCTTGTAGCTAAGCAACGGGATGTCTTCTCTTCAGTAATCAAATTATCCAATCACCCCCTGTGGGCTCCAGGGCTCTATAGGATTTCCATCATTTGACTTTTTCTTAAGCCATTTCTGGGCTTTTTAATCTCAGACAATCAACCTTACTTTGTCAAGTTTATGGATATGGATTTCCATCTCAAAATTGGTCACAGCAGACCTCTTGGAGGTTCTATCTCCAACAAACCATCTTAGGGAATATTTGGTAGAGTTGATTAAAAAAAAACAGAAAACATGAATGATAAATATAGGTATCATGAAAGAGAGCAGATACAATACAATGTATGAGAACTGTTAATAAACAAAACAAGCTGATATTTGTTCTAAGTCTCAATAAATTTCTTCGTATGCAAATTCTGCAAGGTCAAACAAAAGAAAGGGTATTTCTATCTAAAATCCTAACATTTGTGTTAGTGCTAGAATTGCCTGTGTGGGTCCCCAATGAATTTATTCTCTAAAGGAAAGCAAAGTAGCTTAAACTCTCTTCATTTTTTTTTTTTAATTCTGGAAAATACCTTTAGAAATGTATACATATGCCAAGCACCTAGGACTTCTGGAACCTGGCAAACCACATTATTTTTAGGAATTGTGCCATCACAACAGATGGGTGTTAGTTCAGGCATGCCAGAGAATCAAAACGTACATCACGTTCCACTAAAGGGGGCAGAATTGCATCCAGAAATGTCCGTCTGTGCCACTGGCTAAAGGAATATTCCATTGCAACTCCACCTCAGAGCCAGATCACTTAAAACAATAACTTCTAAAGCCAGAAAAAGGTATTTGTTTTTGTTATTGCTTGGGTTTTTTGTTCTTTGGTTTTTTGGTGGTTTTTTTTTTTTGGCTTTTGTGTGTAAGGATTCACATTCCACTGGGAAAAGCAGGATGAGAACCATTGCAAAGAAATTTTAGCAGCAAAAATGCTATTATGGCCCATTTCATTTTTCTACTGAATGGCCTAACTAAATACAAAAAAACATTTTATGGAAGCCAGCATATAATTTCTGTTAAATAGAACCACTGAGGTCCTTTTCGACTTCACAGTTATTCTGAAACATTTTTTCCCTTTCTTGGAACTTACAGAAGCCCATTTTGATAAGGAATAAAGGGTTTCATGAGAACTGCCCTACTGAGCAAAGCTATGCTGATAGTCATAAATGAACTAGCTGCATAGAGTTCACTCATTGGTGCAAGGATGTTCACCACATACAGTATTAAAGAGTCTATTTGGAGATTTTTGCTTTGGACTGGAGTATAAAAGAGACATTCCTTGAAAGAATGGAGATTTTAAGACTTTATATTTTACATTCTTGGCCTACCTTCAATCTATGACTTCATAACACCTACAAAATCAATATTTCATTGATATTATAATAAATAATTCATGTGTAATGGTTTTAGATTCTGATCATGCTGCTGAAACTAAGTGATTTGGTTCTGGGTTATGACAGAGGTTTAGGAGTTAATATCAATTACAGAGACATACATTTATTTTTAAAATTAGGCCTAGAAATGACTTTATTTTAAAAATTTGCATTGTTTATATCTATAACTGGTTCTTCTTCTAATTAAGTTGTGCCAGTTGCCAATATATTAAGTTTCACTAAGTGTGAAAAAAAATAAACATTTTCAATATATTATTTTAAGAGGTCACAAATTAATATGCTTTTCCTAAACACTGGTAATATGATAAACAAATATTTTTCTTTTTCTTTAAGCATTATTTAAAATATAAATTAATGCCTTTAGATACATGAGGGTGACAAAATACCAAGAAGTGTTGTGATTTTTATGTCAATAGGCACAAGACATATAACCTTAAATGTGACTTTTTTCACCTGTGATTTATTTTTTGTTCTGCAGGATTGGTTTTTGTTCTTAGTGATGTTGTTGGTAATGAGGAATAATGTCCCTTGTCATAAAAATAGCAACAAAGTCTAAGTAAAAACAAATTCATCCAATTGTAGTAAATAATACAGTGCTCTAACCACCAAAACAAGTACAAGTAAATATCTTTGCTACATGTTCTAATACTCCATTTATAATTTCAAGGAACAGTGAAATCTGGCATTAAAATACATGGAACTTCTTTGATTTCAGAGTAAGAAGAAATCAATGAATGTTGGTGAAACTCTCAAAACTAATACCTCTCCCATTGACCTAATTAGTAAATAAGTATATTTCAGAGCATTGAAAATTATCATATTAATTTAGTAGAATGATCTCTATAAAGGCATAATTCTCCTTTCTTAAATGTACACATTTCAATTAAGATTCTTTTCCAGCATTGACCATGACATCACCTGGGAGATTAACAGCTGTAAAATCAGACTTTTTTTTTTCATTTTCCAAATATATTACTCCTTTTGGTAAACTACTGTGAGAAAAAAAAGTGCAGCTGTCACATACACAAAGTTATCTCTCATTGGCTATGAGAATTATCATTTGCTCTTCTCATTTGCAAATGTGCCAAGTCGACTAGCCTTTCTATTAAAATTAAAACTACCTTAGCCAAACAAGAAATTGGACAGATTCTCAGCTTTGTCTGCAAACATGAAGAAGAAAACATACACTAATGGAAGCAGCGTGATTCTTCATTATGGACCACTCCAGGTCTTGAAAATCATCCAAGGAACTATCTCATCAAACGTTGAAAATCTTCCAAGGATCCATTCACACACACACTTTTAAAGTGGTGAGTTCCGATTAAAGGCTTTCGCCATTGAAAGGTTAGAGAGGGGTTTTTGCAATAATTTCTATTTTCTAAATCTTGTCCAGCTTCTAGCTAAACATGGAAAAGGGGTTCAATGTGCCTCTTTCCATTTTTAAGGATGGAATACCTCCAAGGAAGAAGTAACCTATCACCATGATTTTCAAGGACACGTTTCGCCTATTGTTTAGTGGTGGAAATCATCCAGTGGATTCTGTCTTTGCTTCTAAATATATATCTTCCTTCAACCCCAAAGAATGGGAGTGTTCCAAGGCCTCCTTTCTGTCAAGAATCTCCTCACACTTACACACAAGTCACAGGCATATCCCCTCTGTACGAGTGAAATATCTCCAAGAAAGAACCTTAAAGTTATGAAAAGTTTTGCCAATGAGAAGTTATTCCCCAATCATTTTATGTTTTTATTTTGAAGTAACATGTTTTATATTTTAAGTACTCTAAAGTCTTTTGTAAATATACAATAAGGAAAATTATATATTATTTACCCATACACAACAGAACATTATCAAGTCTTCATTATAATCTTTGTTTTATTTTTATTTAACACATTTTCTAATTATTTTCTGCTGTTCTAAATGAAAATTAATCAAATAACAGAAAAAATTGGAGGAGGAAAGAAAAATTATCAGATGTATAGCCAAAGTAGGAAGTTGAACTTAGGATAGAATCTCTGGATGCAAGAAGAAGAAGTGTGAAGACATCTTTAGAGCTTGGAAAGAGAAGCTGGGTTTCAAATGGACCTAAAAGTACTACAGTTAATAAGGTCAGAGTACATAGGCTTGAGGAGAGAGTAAACCCATCACTACTCTCTCCAGGTCACTTCCAAAACCCAGAGTGTGCTTTTTGGTTTGATTGTCCATAATTATTTGCAGCAATTTGCTCTTTAGGTCCTTAGCCACAGTGGTAATTTAAATTTTCACAAGTTGCATTTTAGTTCCACCTCCTCCTATGTGAATGTGTCCAGGTAACAAGTTTTGACACATGGCTTTCAGAACATCCAGCTGAGCACAGTCATTTTTGCACGGGATGAAGTTTGGTAGCTGAGTGTTTGTGATTGGCAAGAAGAATGAAACAAATCCATTATCCATGACTTAAGAATAAACTATTGACTGAATATAGTGTGTTTTTAAAATAAACTATCTGCTAAAATTGTTTGAAGAAAAACTTTTTGGGTAAAATTTAGGGAGTCATGGTCAATTATCTTGTTACCTTTAACATGCCTTGATTCAGGTTCATAATGGGTAAACTTGATTATTTAGAACTTCTCTTTCACCTTCAGAGTAAAAGCTAGCTACAAAATTTTAGAAAATTGTGACAAAAAGAAAAAGAATGAGTCAGAATCCCATTACTTTAATATGAGCGTTTTTACATATATAATTGCTTTTGTTATCATATTTTTATATGGTTGTAATCAAACTACACACATACTGTTGGGTCACCTTTTTTCCCACGTGATATAATATCAAAGGCATTTTACCTTTTGGTCATTTTTCAAAATGATACTTTTTCATGACTGTATCATATTCCATAAAGTGGTTAAGCCACTGTAACTTCAATTATTACTTTTTCCCATCTTTTGACTTCTAGCTTTTTGTAGTTACTCACTTTTATAAATAATTCATTTGTAAATAATTGGCTTTTTTCTTACTTATTTTTAAATGAACTTTTATTTTAGAATAACTTTCAATTTACAGAAGAGTTGCAAAGATGGTACAAAGAGCTCCTATATCTTCCTCACCCAGCTTCAGTTGTTCCTCATGTTAATATCTTAGATTTCCATGACTCATTTGTCAAAACTAAGAAACCAATATTGGCACATTACTATTAACTAAACTCCAGACTTATTAGAATTTCACAAGTTTCTCCAAATAATTGCTCTTTAATGATGCTGCATGCTGTTTTTGAAGAAAAAAGTAACTAGACTATATCTATGGTAGGCTATATTAAGGCCAAAATATAGCCTATCAGGTTGTTGCATCAGCTTTTATGTTGTCTGAAAAGAGATCAGTGAGGAGCAGATGTAGCTCAGTGGTTGAGTGCCTCTTTCACATGTGCAAGGTCCCAGGTTCAATTCCCAGTACATCCTAATAAAAAGAGAGAAAAATGCAAGGAGAAAGAGAACAGTTATCACCACTGATGTTTGAAGGCAGATATTTCAGTCATAAAATCAAGTAATAATTATAAAAAAGAACTAGGTAATATTAAGTAAACATTAAATATACAAACAGATATAATCCTGTTCAAATTATACTATGTAAAATGTTATCTAGGAAGAATATATTTTAGCAATGTGTTCAGTCAGTCTTTACTGATATCCAATTACATGCTCAATGTTTTCCCAGGTGCTACAAAAGGGAAATAAAAGGTACCTGAAATATTTGACTCTACCCTCAGAAGCTTAAAAATCTTAAAGTCAAGGAAACAATAGTAAACTGACAAAGTGAACATGTAACATTGTGTGAATGGAGAGCATGTAAAGTATCACTGAAATTTTCCTGACAAAGAGAATCCTGGAAGTTGTTGAAGAAAAAAGAAATATAAACTAAAAGAGATGTAGGCAAAATATCTTGCAGAAAAAGGGATATTTTACCAGAAGTTCTGGGACTCTTATTGGATATTAATAATAGCAGTCACTGATGATCACTAATGCTATTGAGTGCTTACTATTTGCCAGGAACTCCTGGGAAAATCATCCATTCTTGAGGAGTCTTTTCTAAACAAGTGGAAGCACACAGGTCTACAAAAGCACCTAATTTGATCTCCCCAAGTCAATGAATTGTAGATCCCAAGATAAACCTCTATAACTGAATGAAAACATTATTTTTAATAGGCACCCAAAAGAAGTTTTTGACCAAAAACCAATAATTGCTAATATTTACTTAGCCACTTCCTTTGCTCCAAGAACTGTTTTGTACTCTTCACAGGTATTCACTCATGCAATCCTCACAACATCCTTATGAAGCAAGAACTACTATTATCTCCATTTAAATTTGAAGAAACCCAGGCACAAAAAGTCATATAATGGGAGCAAATGTGGCTCAAGCAGTTGAGCGCCCATCTCCCACATGAAAGGTCCTGGGTTCGGTTCCCAGTGCCTCCTAAAATAAACAAAAACAGCAAGCTAAACAAACGATGAAAAAACAACTCAGGGTAGCCGATGTGGCTCGGTGGTTGAGCGCCAGCTTCCCACATATGAGGTCCCAAGTTCAATTGCCGGCCCCCAGTATCTCAAAAAAAAAAAGTCAGGTAGCACGTCCAAGGACAGTAAAGTGGTAAGTAGAGGAATCAATATTCAAACTCAGGTCATCTGGTTCTAAAGCATGAGCCTGAATGACTGTCCTGTGTTGCCTGGAGTGGAGAAACCTGGTTGGGGGTGAAGAGTGGGGGCAGGGGTTCTAGTGTGAGGAAGCCACCAGAGAAAAGGGAGAGTAAGAAGTTAATTCGCTAAAATGAAAATAGATGTGTTAGTAGTAAACTTTGGAAAACTGTGTAGGAAAGTTTAGATTTTGCAAGACCAAAGCATACTGGTTGTATCCAATTTTCACAATAACATAACTAACAGAAAAGCAAAACACTACTCTGGTAACATATAGCCTTAAGTTTAAAATTATATGGCTTCCCCTTCAGTTTCATGTAGGTCTCCTGTTGATTTAACCAGTTTTGTTTTTTGTGTTTTGTTTTTTTTTTAACAAACGAAAGGTTTACATCATTTTTACTTGTGCCTAAACAATGTAACAGCAATTGCAGACACTGATTAAGCTAACTCTAGAATATCTTCTGTTTTTAACTGTTCTGGAAATCTTTCTTTTTGATTTTAAAGTCTTTTATGCCATTTTGAAAACCCTCAAGATATTCATGTTTCAAACTCTGTCCATTTAGACATAATCTAATTAGGCACTTTTTGAGTTATTTTTCCCCTTGGGGCCTGTTTCACCATTTAATTTGTCAGTGCTGAATACAGGGTCAGACACTGCTGAGTTCCCACCATGCAGGTAGTTAAAGGCATGATCTTATCAATTGCCCGGGATAACAGGGCCCTCCCTCACACCGGAGCAACAAGCAGGTTGACAATATTATCTCGTGATCTAAAAACAAGAGAAACTTTAGTTCAATGCTCTATTATAAAGTTACTGGGTTTTTTCTTCATCTTTTTTGAACTTTGATTTTCAGGTTTGACTGTTAAGTTTGCAATAGTAATCGGTATTTGTCAATGTTTTGCTTATTATTATGATAATTTCATATGATTTTAAACCATATTTAATGTGTTTCCTAGTGTGTATGATTAACGTGTTTTATAACATGTAATGTTTAAATTTGGCCAGTTTTTCTTCTCTTGGCTTCACAATGTTCAGAAAGGTAGAATACATCATTATTCATGCTACATATAGTCATCGTCATCATTAAATCTAATATTTATTGCATGGAGATACATGTTTTACAGATACTGATATAATCCTTACAGCAACCCTTTCAGGAAGCTACTATTATTATCTCATTCTACAGATTGGGACATAAACTAAGGCAGTGAGGTAAATAGATTGCCCAAGATTACACCCTATTACCTTGTGGGGCTAGGATTCATCACAGACATTTTGACTCCAGAACTCATGTAGTTAAGCAATATCATTGATATTCAACTCAAAGTATAAGAAAAAGAAGGTTGACCACTATATTCATTGAAATGGCTTACAAAAATATGATATAAAAACAGAAAACTTTATGCACACATTCAGAGAGAGAGAGAACAAAATTTAACAGAGGACTTTGAAACTATTTTTGATTTGGAGCCAATGTTATATTTTTCTTTTATTGTTTGTTTGTGCTAATCTAGCATCCCTGTAAAGCAACTACCATAGATACTACTGAGAAAGGTGTTATCCAACTGCTTGAATGGGTACATAATGCTCTTGGTGTTTATTTAAGAGTTTGATTCCATAATTACAATCTCCCTTGTTAATATTTCACCTTTTGTGTTCTTTATAGGGGCACATTTATTGCCTGAATACTTCTGAAGCTAGTTAGAAAAAAATATATTGCATGTAATTGTTAGTTAAAGTGCCTTCCAGGGTGCATTTTGCTTCAGAAGCTTAGAAGGTTGCATATGCTGATACGTAACACACCTGGAACTCATTGGCAGTTCATTTTGTTCAGGTAACTGCACTCCTAGATGTGGTCTATTTTTCTGATAGATTCTGCAGCACTGAAATGAAATAAAAGCTGTTTTCTCTTTATAACGTGACTAAATAAATGTAACTTGTTATATTTTCTTCTAATAGAGTCAACCAGACAATTACAAATAAAAAGGTAAAGACAACACATTTTTTCCAATGGAAAAATGGGGTGACAAAGAAATTCACTTTTATTGAAATACAATGCAAAGAAAGATGTCTTTTTATCTTCAATATTATGTTGGCTACTCAAAGAACAAACCAAAGCTTCATATATTAGTTCAGGCCTATATCAGAGAAGTTTGTTCTTGGGTTTTTGGTCTTCTTTTGTTTTGTTTTATTTCTAAATTTCCTAGTGATCTGAAAAGAGACACTAGGTAATGCATAACTCTATGATTATACCAGATGCCATTGATTGTATACTTTAGATGCATTGTATGGTTTATTAATATGTTTAAATAAAATTGATTTTTTTTTAAAAGAAACAGACAATAGGAGTTAAATTATAAGATTTAATAGTAAAAGGTAGGTGCTAGAGTTAAAGTCACTAGAACACATTTGCTGGGTTTATTCCCATAGCAGGTCTCTGAAGTCAGGACTTCCACAGAATATATAATTTGAAATAAACATCTTTAGACTATTCTTCTTGCTGGTGATAGTAGAAGGAGATGGTTTTGACTAGCATCACATATTTGGCTCTGACAATACAGACTTATAAGAAATTGGGCAAGTTATCTAATTTTTTAACCCTTTATTTAAAAAAAAAAATTTGTTTTCTTATCTATAGTAAAATGATAATAAAATTGAAATACAGGTATAAGGATTAAATAAAAATCATACATGTTAAACACCTAGCATATATTCTGGAAATTAGGAGGTGGAATAGTGTAGGCTTGGCTTCCATGCTTGAGCTCCACCCTCTACCAGCTGGGTGACTTGAAGACTATATAACATTTAACACAGTGCTTGGTAATGTTACCACTCAACAATGCAGTGGCTTCTCCACACTCTATTCTCAACTATCCTACCCTACCTTCACTACTCTCTTTTCCTCTCCTCTTATCAACTTATCTCTCCCCTCTCCAGAACAATAGCAAAACGCTTTAGGCTAATATATGACATTGCCTTGTTCCCCATGAAACGGTGCAACACCAGACACTGCCTCATCAACAGAGGTTGTGCAATTTTTATCTCTTCCAATTAGTTCTCTTCTAAATGACCAGATGTTTTATTTGACATCACCACTGGACAAACCAAATGAAAACAATAAAATAACACTGTCATCCAAACTCATGACTATGGAACATCATGCAACTATCAATTACTAAGGTTAACATTTAGAAAACTGTGCCAATTCATAAACAAATGGATAACTACTGAATACTACTTCATCAATCCACTCTTTAAAACAAAACTGTCCAAAGCCATCCATTTTAGCTTCAGATTCCATTTTTTAAAGCTAATATTTTTGCAAACAGCCTTCAAAAAGAAAAACCAAGCTGCAGTATCTGTTTACTTAAAGGAATTAAATGGTGCATGTAACATCTTGGGTACATGGTACACAAAAGTGACTGACTTAGCTTATAAATTACATTTGACTGCAAAGTGACCAATATTTATTTATAGCAGATAATGTCCTGAAGTTTTCAACTAACACCAAACAATAAATAAGGCATTCTGATTGACAAACAACAACAACAAAAAAATCCTCTATTAGCCAAATGCCAAAGCAGGAGTTAGTCCATAAATGTTCAGCATTACAAATGTTTTCAGAGAAAAAGTGACCAAATAGTTTCATCTATTTTTTCCCATTACTAGTCCTCCTTCTTCCCTCCAACTTAGTGGAAAAAGTGCTTGCTTTTAAGTTAGCTTATATAAGTATACAATCTAGATCCATTACTTAATAATTTTGTGATCTTCGGCAAAATAGTTAACCTCTCTGTGCCTCAGAGTCTCCATCTATAAAATGGAAATGGCAATAATAGTAACTTACTGACAGAATTGTTGAGAGGATTAAATAAGATAATACATGCATAGCTCTTTAAACAATGATTGTGGTACAGTAAGTGCCCAATAGATGTTGGCTATATTAATGCCCTTGATAATAAAACATGAGAAATGTTCATATGCTCTACTCACCAAAGAGATTCCCTTAGCCTATAAAGGTAAGGGAAGGATGATTTGTTAAGCCACAAGGTTATATCCACAACTTAATTATTAGAATCACCGTAGAAAAGAGAGAGACTCCAAGTCTGTATCCTAAAGTTGTAACAGAGTAAGGAATCAAATGTGTGACTCAAATATTCTTCCTGCAGTATTTGAAAAACAAACTGAAGTAAGTCTCTATTTGAGATTATGGTAGTAGTCAAAAGAAAAGATGTCGAGGACCTAAACACGGGCAGTGTCGGCATATATGGAAAAGATGGAGAGACATGAAATGTTTGAAAGGGGGGAAAGTATACATCACTGATGTAATATGAGTGTGGTACCAAGTAAATCAACCATATCAAGTTATTTTTTAAATGTGCTAGAACAGAGATCCTTCTCATTTTTCTTTAGTAATATTTCATGCCACAATTATTACTAATCCTAAAATTTATTTCAACTCTTTAATTTTTAAAATAGTTGTAATATGGAAAATTGTAGAGGATAAGAAAGAATGCTGACATGGTAAAATATGATTAGCTTCATTAGTACATCAGGCTAAACTATACATATGTTAATCAATATATTTATGTTAATTGCTAATTTTCATGTCTCACAACAAAGGTGCAAATTGTGGTATCATCTGACCTTCAAGGCACACATGATACCAGTGATACCATACTTTTTTTTTCTTACTAAGTTGTGCAACTGCTAAAATTAATTGTACCCCAGGGCTATTATAATATGCATGAATTGTCACCCAAGTGAATGACAATGCTTGAGAGGGAGTGAAAGAATAAGGATTTAGATGTGTTCTCAGTGAATGCTGCCAGCTACATGACAACTGACATGATACCCAATTACAGGATCACTAATTAAGGCTATCAACCAAGCCCATGTATTTTACCCATCAGTAAGATTTTCAACTTTGGCTTTTGAATTTTCTCTCAGTAAGTGGGGAAAGAACCTTTTCATAATAGTTTTTCCTGGCATTCTGAAACTATGATTTATCTTTTGGTAAGCCAGAAAATAGAGTAATTTTGCTGTGCCCATTTCTAATAAGTAACAAAGTCGCAACAGTATGCTTTGATTTTATTTTTCCTATCTCAGAACCCAAAAAGAGCTAAGAAAGTCAGGTATATACAAGTATATGGTTCTTTTCTTAAGAATGAACCAATGAAAGTGAAATCCCAAAAGTTTGATCTCATGGGAAATGCAGAACATGCCATGGAGAAAAGAGCCTTACCATTCATTATCTTCTTTATTGGAAAGGAATTTGGCTAGTTAAAAGTATAGCTTTTATAGCTGCTTTGTTCAGAAATAAGATGAACTTGATGGCTCAAGTTTCTCCATAGGTAAAATGGAGCTTATATTCCATAAGATAATATACAATGAATGTCTTAGTTTCTTAGATGAAATGCCTAGATGTGTTTGTATGTTTTCATGTATAACATGACATATATACATGCATATATTCCATTATATTTTTTAATATATATACATATATTCAGTTTGTATTTAGTGTGTGTGTGTCTAAGGTTTTCACCAAAAAGACCTAGAAACTTGTTGACTATTATCTTGTAGAATAAAAATTTAGCTCCACTTGAGAGCATATTTGGCTCAAGCAGTTGAGTGCCCACCTCCCACATGGGAGGTCCCAGGTTCGGTTCCTGGTGCCTCTTAAAGAAGACAAACAAATAACGAGCAGACAACTAGGAGACATCGAGCAAAAACAACAAGCAGACATCAAGCAAAAGACAACGAGCAGACAACAAGCAAAAACAATGAGCAAACAATGAGCATAAACAACAAGAAAAGACAATGAGCAAACAGACAAAGAAGCCATCTCAGGGGATGGGGGGAGTTAGCTCCACTTAATACACACAGGTGTGCACATATACATACAACATATTTATTTAATATTTGTTTACTTGTTATATATTATTTCTCTGAATATTATTGGAAAATGACCTGCACTTTGTTTCTCTCATTAAAAAGCGTATTTCTGTTTTTCTAGAATTAATTCAATATCTCTTAAAATAAAGCCCTATGAAAATTGGAAATGACATCATGGATAGTTTCTTAGTGTAGTGCTAGGTCTTATACAAGGCCAAGCTCATTAATATGTGAGAAGAGGAGAAGAGGAGAAGAGGGAGAATTGTGAAGAGCAAGAGCTGGATGAGGAATAAGAAGATGGACTGCTAGGGAAGCCCTGAACACTTACAGTATAATAGAGTGTTGACTGACAGATGTCTTCCAAATGACCTGGAAGAAATGCTGCTCTCTTGCTTTCTTCTCTTTATAGATGGCTCTTCTTTTGACCATAGCACCTAACTGACCACAGAAATCAGTCATGCTTGACAAGACAGACTAACTGCCCAGCTGACCTATAGAATCAGGAGCAATAATAAATGTCAGAGGTTATAAACCACTGGGTTTTGGGGTGGCTGGCTAAGCAATGAGAGAACTGATGCTTCACATTAATTCCCTGAGATTATGGATTTGATTCAACAGCTGTGTTTTCTTTTGCTGATTAATATAACTAGTAACAAATTACTTGCAACACAACTGACACAGCGAGGGTCACAATCCTATGGTTGAGAACTGCTGCTCTAGGTGACAGATGATCAAATTCTGTAGCTGGAAGTGCTGTTAGAAGACTGTAGCTATTAGGTTTTAAAACAATTTTCTGCATCTCTCGTTTTCAGGACGGTGCTTTAGAGGCTGTCTTGAAAGAAAGGTCAACTTTCTGCCCCACTTTTGCTGGGCCATGTCTGTTTAATATAGGAATTTTCAGGAAAGTTTTCCTTTCATAAAAAGGACCCACCTGAAAAAAAAAAAAATAAAGTTCAAGATAGAACACCACTAAATTAGTTCAACTCCATTAGTAGTTATCAAACCAAGATCCAGATAAGTAAGGTGGTTTGTTCAGGTTCACATAACTGGGAGTGACAGAACAGGGATTCAAACAAACTCCCTTCTAGAATCACCTGATTTGGCCACTTGCTTCCTATAACCTCCTATGACTTCTCATCTGAAGAATGAATGTGGCCTCTGTAGGCCAGGAAATGATTCAGCATCTTTGGTTTGATTTTGTTGTTGTTGTTAGTCAATGAACAAATATTCCTAAGCAACAGTCACCTTCAGTGGGTCCTTTCTGAAGGAAATTTAGTCTAAAGTTATAAAATAACAGAACTGAGATAACATTTTTACAAAGCTCTGTATTTCATTAGTCACTGGATGTTTAAGATCAGCAAAAGTCCATTCCTCTCACCCTTTTTTTGTAAAAAAAAAAAGGTCCTTTAGGTCTGATTTTCTATATACATGACTTTTAACCTTGAAAAATTATTCTTTATGCAATACCATAAAAAGAATAGGAACCTTATCTTCAATACTAAGCCATCATTTTATTGGATTTCCCTCACACTAAAGTAAAGTTTGAATATTACAAATGAGCTCCATTAATGTGGCAAACCAAGAACAAGTCAATAGTGTTTGCTTATAAAGTCGAGACTAATGAGTGCACTATCTTCCATTCTGCAGCAAGTAGTGCATTCATTTGGAGTATCTTCAGGACAATGATTATTTCACTCAGAAATCATAGATTTTTTAAAATGTCCCTTTTCTTGGAAAAGGACACCCTTCTCTCAATGGAATCGACATCTGGCTTTACCCAGGTTGCATCTTCATCAAGCAATCTTTATTAAAATTTACTATGTCCGTTTCCCTGTGATGGATGCATAAGTATGGATATGAATAGTAATGCATTACAAACAAGTTATCACATTTATCAATTCAATAAGTCATAATCAAAAGCTTGTCAAATACCATCATAAGGCTAGAGCAAATTTTAAGAGTCAAATATTTCAGTCCCTTGGTTCCTTCAGAATATTTAATAAAGAACCTGCTCTTTTTTTATATACATTTTGGACAACATGCCTCTCCCTAATAAGAATGAGAACCTCCCACATTTCAAACTGTAATATAGGCATACCTTGTTTTACTGTGCTTTACTTTATTGCACTTCACAGTCAGTGTGTATTTTACAAATTGAAGGTTTGGGGCAACCCTACATCAAACAAGTCTATCAGTGGCATTTTTTCCAACTACATATGCTCACTTTGT
Organism: Cabassous unicinctus; assembly: GCA_029593785.1. Taxonomy (NCBI): domain Eukaryota; kingdom Metazoa; phylum Chordata; class Mammalia; order Cingulata; family Chlamyphoridae; genus Cabassous; species Cabassous unicinctus. Next base: position 9,794 of record JAQZBX010013883.1, on the reverse strand, counting down.
GTCTCCTGGTCTAATTATGGCAATTCTTACAATATTTAAAACTCTTTCATTATTATTATCTTTTATGGTGATCTGTGATCTTTGAAGTATTATAAATGTTTTGGAGTGCCATGAACCATTCCCATTTAAGACAGCAAATTTAATTAGTAAATATTTTGTGTGTTCTGACTACTCCACCCACCAGCCATTCCCCATCTTTCTCCGTTTCCTGGGCCTACTATTTCCTGAGACGCAACAATATTGAAGTTAAGACAATTAATAACTCTACAACGGCCTCTAAGTGTACAAGTGAAAAGGAAGAGTCACATGTCTTTCACTGCAAACCAAAAGTTAGAAATGACTAAGTTTAGTGAGGAAAACACACTGAAAGTCGAGATAGGCTGAAAGCTAGACCACTTGTGCCAGTTAGCCAAGTTGTGAATTCAAAGGAAAAGCTCGTGAACCCAATGAAAAGTACTACTCCAGTGAACACATGTATGATAAGAAAGTGAAACAGTCTTATTGCTGACATGGAGAAATTTCTGTGGTCTGTATAGAAGATCAAACCAGCCTCAACATCTCCTTAAGCCAAAGTCTAGTGAAGAGCAAAAAAAAATCTCTCCAATCCTATGAGAGCTGAGAGAAGTGAGGAAGATTTAGAAACAAAGTTTGAAGCTAACAGGGGTTGGTTCATGAGGTTTATGAGGTTTAACATGAGCAGCACATGCTGATGTAGAAACTGCAGCAAGTATCTGGATCTAGGTGAGATAATTCAGGAAAGTGGCTACACAAAACAACATATTTTCAATGTAGATGAAGCAGTCTTCTATTGGAAGAAGATGCCATCAGGACTTTCATAGCTAGAGAAGAAAAGTCAATGCCTGGCTTCAAATTTTCAAAGGACAGGCTGACTGTCTTTTCAGGGGCTGATGCAGCTGTGACTTTAACTTGAAGTCAATGCTCATCTACCATCCTGAAAATCCTAGGGCCCTTAAGAATTATACTAAATCTACTCTGCCTTTGCTTTATAAATGAAATAACAAAGCCTAGATGACCTTGTTTACAATAAGGTTTACTGAATATTTGAAGCCCACTGTTGATACCTACTGCAAAAAAAAGAAAAAAAAGAAAATTCCTTTCAAACTATGACTGCTCATTGACAATGTACTGGTCACCCAAGAGCTCTGGTGTAGATGAACTACTGAGATTAATGTTGTTTTCATGCCTGTTAACACAACATCCATTCTGCAATCCATGAATCAAGGAATAATTTCGACTTTCAAGTCTTATTATTTAAGAAACACATTTTGTAAGGCTATAGCTGCCATAATAAAAATAGTGATTCCTCTGGTGGATCTAGGCAAAGTCAATTGAAAACTTTCTGGAAAGGATTCACCATTCTAGATGCAATTAAGAACATTCAGCGTTGATGGAAGTAAAAATATCAACATTAACAGGAGTTTGGAAAAAGTTGATGCCTACCTTCATGGATGATTTTGAGAGGTTCAACAATGGAGGTAGTAAGTGCTGATGTGGTGGAAATGCAAGAGAGATAGAATTAGAAGTGGAGCCTGAATATGTGACTGAATTGCTGCAACTTTGTGATAAAACTTTAACAGATGAGGAGTTGCTTCTTATGGATGAGTAAAGAGAGTGGTTTCTTAAAATGACATCTACTCCTGGTGAAGATGCTATGAAAATGGTTGAAATGACAACCAAGGATTTAGAATATTCCATTGACTTAGTTGATGAAGCAGCAGTAGGGTTTGAGAGAACTGACTTCAATTTTGAAAGAAGTTCTACTCTGGATAAAATTCTATCAAATAACAAAGGAAGTCACAGAGAAATCTGTGAAAGGAAGAGTCAGTCAATGTGGTAAACTTTATTATTGTCTTATGCTAAGAAATTGCCACAGCCACCTGAGCCTTAACCCAGCTTTAATCAACTAACACCTTTACCAGTCAGCAGTCAAAAACATTGAAGCAAGATTCTCCACCAACAAAAAGATTACAACTAGCTGAAGGCCCAGATGATGGTTTAGCATTTTTAAGCAATAAAGAATTTTTTAAGGAAGGTATGTAAATTGCTTTTTTAGCCAATGTTATTGCACGCCTAATAGACTACATTGTAGTTTAAGCATAACTTTCACATGCCAAGGAAATCAAAAGTTTCATGTAACTAACTTCATTGTGATATTCACTTTATTGTAGTGGTCCAGAACCAAACCTGCAATATCTCCAAGGTATGCCTGTACCAGTCATAAAAATGACCACATTCCTATATTGCAGAGGGAAGTTCCAGAAAAAAGGTAATGTCCTTTAGATGCAACTTCAGCTAACATTTTGGGGCTCATGTGCCAGATATTAGATCTTTAGTCCTTTAATGATTATTATCTCATTATTTCCACAGATAAGGCAACTGAGAATCAAAAATGTATATAAGAATAGTTCTAACATCACACAGGAGAAACCTCGCAAACACCATCTGTAGAAGGCAGAATAATGCTTCTCTCTGAAGATATTTAATCTCCAGAACCTGTGAATATGTTATGTTACATGGCAAAGGAAAATTAAGGTTGCAGGTGAAATGAAGGCTGCTAACCAGCTGACCATGAAGTCAGGAGATTATCATGGATTAACATGGGGAGTCCAATGTAATCACAAGAATCCTTAAGAGTGGAAGAGGAAAGCAGAAGTGGAGGTCAGAATCAAAGAGAGATTTGAAGATACTACACTGCTGGTTTTGAATGTAGAGGAAGGGGCCATAAGCCAAGGTGTCCAGGAATCCTTTAGAAGCTGGAAAAGGCAAGGAAACAGATGCTTTGCTAGAGCCTCCAGAAAGGAACATAGCCCTGCCAATACCTTGATTTCAGCCCAGTGATGCTGTGTTGGACTTCTAGCATGTAGAAATATAAGATAATAAATTTGCATTGTTTTAAGACCCTGTGTTTAAGATAATTTGTTATAGGAAAAATGGATGGTAATATAACACCTTAACCAAGTTACAAGTTTAATATGACCAGTGATATCATGTTAAAATCATTTATCCCCAATATGATGCAATGAGAAGGACACCTTGTCTCTGACCTCTTTTTCCCCAAAACCCATAATCCCATTCTAATCACATGAAAAGACCAGGCAGACCCAAATGCAAGGACATTTTACAAAATACTTCATATTCTCTTCAAAAGTTTCAAATTCATGGAAAACAAGGAGACACTAAGAAACTGTCACAGGCCAGAAGAGAATAAGAAGACAAGATGAGTAAATGCAATGTTTTCAACTTGATTGGAACTTAGAACAGAAAAGGGGCATTAGGTGAAACATAAGGTCTGTAGTTTAGCTAATAATATTGTGGCAATGTTAATTTTTCAGTTTTGACAAATGTATTATGATTATGTTGTCATTAGGAGAAGCTGGGTGAAGAGGAGATGGGAACTCTCTGTACTTTGTGCTTTGCAACTTTCTGTAAGCCAGAAAATATTCCTATACAGACACACACACACACACACATGCACACACACACACATCAAATATGTCTTCCTAACAGAGAGAACTAAAGTATTCTGATTAGTACATTGTTCAGCCCTCAGTTTTTAAAAACACTCAGGCTGGGAGATCCAAGATGGCGAAATAAGGAACAGCACCTGAACTACTCCTCCAAACTGTGAGAAGTTTTTTTATTTTTTTATTATTCTTTATTCTTTATTTATTTCTCTACATCTGAGTACCTTACCTGTGGAGGGTGGTTTGCAAGGTGATTGATTGGTGAGCGCTGGCAGCCAGAGATGATTGTTAGTGGCCTGAGAGGGAGATCTATTTCTGGATTTTTTTCCTTTTGTTTATTTTTTCTGTTTTCTTCTTATTTTCTTTATTTCTTTTCTTTCTTTCATTTTCCCCTCTTCCTTTGCTTTTCTTTTATTTCACTGTCTCTTATTTAGTCTTCATTTACTTTCTTTTCATCTTTCCTGTCTTTTATTTTATTTTTCATGTTTTTTTCTTCTACCTTTTTAATACTTGTTCCTTTTTACTTTTTATGATTTTTCAAACATTACTTAGTTTTTCCTCAAAGTTTTATGGTTCCTTTTCAATCTAATTTTTAAATTACTCTTTTTCTCTTTTTCTTTCTTTCCTCATTTGTGTTCTTAATATATTTTGGACATGGACAACTACAAGGATATAGAAAATAAGTAGAACCAAGTGTCAAAGAGATCTCTTAACAGAAAACAAAATGAAATAAAACCCTAGAATAGGAAGAGAAGCTAACCAACTAAATATGCCCATCAAAATAAACAGAAGCTGAGACACCAGCAAAAAATTACAAACCTTACTAAGAAACAGGACAACATGGCACAGTCTAATGATCAAACTAAAAGGCAGAAGGAGATGCAGAAAGTGGAACAAATATTTAAGGATGTCCAACAAATATCATGAATCAACTTAATGAAGTGAAGGGAGAGATAAAGGATATTAAAAACACACTGGGGGGCCAGAGCACCAGAGCACACTCCTTTACCAAGGCATTAAAATTGCACTGGTGAGCAGGGAGAGGGAAAAGCAGTTGTAATACAGGGGCTTTTTCGGGACTTGGGAATTGTCTTCAGTGACAATGCAACGACAGATATAAGCCAATTTATATCATCATATAACATGCAGAACTGTGTGGGAGAGAGTATGGTCTGCAATGTGAACTATGGTCCATGCTTAATGGCAAAGCCCCAGGATGTGTTTTCTGTTGCAGGTGATGTGCCACACTAATGAATGATGTTTATGTGGGAGGTTGTAGGAGGTGTGGGAGGTGGGACATATGGGAATTCCTATATTTTTTGTGTAACATTTATGTAATCTAAGAATCTTTTTTAAAAAAATATTAAAAATTTATTTTTAAAAAAATGCACTGGTGAGAAAAATAGCTAGAGGACAGGCTGAAACAGCTTAGAAAAATATCTTCTAGGATTTAGGATACCAGGTGAAGGCTGGACACTGCCCAAAGGAGAGAGGGACAAAGGAGGGAAATTGCAGCTACAGAACTGTGAATTGCAGTTAAAGACACTTTAAAATTCTGGGGCCTCTGGGCCTTTGGCTACAGACAAAGGGGATCTACCATGCTAGAAAAGGGGAAAGAGAGGGACACAGCCTAAAGCTGACTCAGTTTCTGACCCACAAATTTAGTCTGCTGTGTCTCACCAGCCCTTCCAGGCTGGGTGGGACCACACCATGGTTTGCCCTGGGAGCCTGCACCTTCTCTACAAACTTGGACTGATTATTGAGGACTCAGTGGGGAGTGGAAATATTTCCTAGGCAGGAAAAGGAAGAGTGATGCCAGAGAAAGCTGGAGAACTCTCTCAGAGAAAGCTTGAATTACAAGGCTCTTATCATTCAGGCAGGAAGCTCTATTATGTTGATCCATTCTGTGTTGCAACATATACACTTTAACCAGGCATTGAACTGAGACCTGCCAAAGAGTGCCATCTGCTAGCAGACCAAGGAAGTGCACATGAGAAAATTAAAAATAAGTACGAGCCTCTATAGCCTCCCTCCCCAAAGCCCTAGGAAGCAAGTCTACAACCAATTTCTGGGTCCAGTGCCTAGTTTTCAGCAACTAGCAGGGAAAATCCTGACAATCCAGGTCCATCCAAGAATCAAAGAGCAGTGGTAACACACAGCCTCTTGCCACTAAATTCTTACAAAAGATAAACAAATTGAGCATCTGAGTAAACTACATCCTAATCAGATGCCTAGATATCAGCAAAAAATTACAAGCCATATTAAGAAAAAAGAAGACATGGCCCAAGAAAAGGAATACATCAAAGTCTCAGAAGAGACATAGGATTTGAGAGAATTAATCAGTGAGATGCACACAAATTTCCAAAATCAAATTAATGAGTTGAAAGACAATATGGTAAAAGAGATAAATGACATCAAGAAGACATTGAGCGAGCACAAAGAATTTGAAATCCGGAACAGAAAAGTAACAGAATTCATGGGAATGAAAGACACAATAGGTGAGATCAAAAACACGGTAGAAGCATACAACAGCATACTCAAAATGATAGAAGAAAGAATAAGTGATACAGAAGAGAAAACAGCTGAAATTGAAGAAAGAAAAGGACAGAAAGAAAAGAGTGGGAAAAAATTGAGCAGGGGCTCAGAGAGTTGAATTGCAACATGAAATGCAACAACACACATGTCATGGGAGTTCCAGAAGGAGAAGAGATAGGGAAAGGGGCAGAAAGAGTATTTTCCCAAATCTCATGAAAGAAATGAATTTACATGCCCATGAAGCATACTATACCCAATCAGAATAAATCCGAGTAGACCTACAACAAGACACATACTACTCAGTGTCAAAGATAAAGAGAAAATTCTCAGAGCAGCAAGGGAGAAGCAAACGGTCACATGCAAGGGACACCCACTAAGAATTAGTGCAGATTTCTCTTCAGAAACCATGGAGGCAAGAAGCAGTGGTATGATACAATTAGGATACTGAAAGAGAAAACCTGCCAGCCAAGAATTCTTTATCCAGCAAAACTGCCCTTCAGATATGGAGGTGAGTATAAAATATTCGCAAACAAACTGAAACTAAGAGAGTTTGCAAACAAGAATCCGCCTTTGTAGGAAATACTGAAGGAAGCCTTAGAACCTGAAATAAAAAGACAGGAGAGAGAGGCGTGGAGGAGAGTATAGAAGAAAGAATAGCAGAAAGGATAACCAAAAGAGTAAAAAGACAGACAAAAATATGATATGACATATGAAAACCAAAGAATAAAATGGTGAAAGTAAATAGTGCATTTACAGTAATATCATTGAATGTGAATGGATTAAATTCCCCAAACAAAAGGTACAGACTGACAGAATGGATAAAAATAAATTAAAAAACAACAAAACATGAAACATCCATATGCTGCTTACAAGAAACTCACCTTAGACCCAGGAATAGAATATGGCTGAAAATGAAAGGTTGGAAAAAGATATTCCACACAAATAGTAACCAAAAAAGAGCAAGAGTAACTATACTAATATCAGACAAAACAGAGTTTAAATGCAAAAAATGTTATGAGATACAGAAGGCCAGGATATATTAATAAAAGGGACGATCCACCAGGAAGACATAACAGTCATAACTATCTATGCACCTAAGCAGGGTGCCCCAAAATGCATGAGACAAACTCTGGAAAAACTGAAGGGAGAAATAGACATCTCTACAATAATTGTTGGAGACTTCAACACCCCACTCACATCATTAGACAGAACAGCTAGACAGAAGATTAACAAGGAAACAGAGAACTTGAACAATATGATAAATGAGTTAGACCTAACAGACATATACAGAACACTGCATCCAAACCAAGCAGACCATACATCCTTCTCAAGAGCCCATGGATTTTTCCTCCAGGATAGACCACATGTTAGGTCACAATGTAACTCTCAATAAATATAAAAAGATTGAAACTATACAAAGCAACTTCTCAAATCATAATGGAATAAAATTGGAAATCAATAATAGACAGGAAAAAAGTAAATTCACAAATGTGTGGAGGCTGAACAACACATTCCTAAATAATCAGTTGGTGAAAGAAGAAATTGCAAGTGAAGTCAGTAAATATATTGAGACAAATGAAAACAAGAACACAACTAATCAACAATTATGTGATAGAGGAAAGCAGCCTTGAGAGGGAAATTTATAGCCCTAAATGCCTGCATTAAAAAAGAAGAAAGAGATTTAATTGAAAAACCAGAGAAACTAGGAAAAGAACAGCAAACCAAACCCAAAGCAAGGAGAAAGAAAGAAATAATAAAGATTAGAGCAGAAATAAATGAAATTGAGAACAAAAAAATGATAAAGAAAATCAACAAAACCAAAAGCTAGTTCTTTGAGAAAATCAATAAAATTGACAAACCCCTAGCTAGACTAACAAAGAAAAAAAGAGAGAAGATGCAAATAAGTACAATCAGAAATGAAAAGAGGAAGTTACAACTGACCCCACAGAAATAAAAAGAATCGTAAGATGATATTATGAAAAATTGTATGCCAGCAAACTAGACAACCTAGATGAAATGGACAAATTCCTAGAAATACACAAAAAACCTAGACTGATGCTAAAAGAAATACAAGAACTTAACAAACCAATCACATTTAAAGAGATTGAACCCATCATCAAAAATCTCCCAGCAAAGAAAAGTCCAGGACCAGATGGCTTCACAGGTGAATTCTACCAAGCATTTTGAAAAGAATTAATAACCACCTTGTTTAAACTCTTCCAAAAAATTGAAGAGGAGAGAAAATTACCCAACACATTTTATGAAGCCAACATCACCCTAACACCAAAGCCAGATAAAGATACTACAAGAAAAGAAAATTACAGACCAATGTCTCTAATGAACATAGATGCAAAAATTCTCAACAAAATATTTGCAAATAGAATCCAACATCATATCAAAAGACTTATACATCACAACCAATTGGGATATATTCCTGATATGCAAGGCTGGTTCAACATAAGAAAATCAATCAAAACAATACACCACGTTAACAAATTGAAGGAAAACACCACATGATCATCTCAATCGATGCAGAAAAATCATTCTACAAAATCCAGCATTCTTTTTTTGATAAAAACACTTCAAAATACAAAAATAGAAGCATAATTCTTCAATATGATAAAAGACATGTATGAAAAACACGCAGCCAACATCATACTCAATGGGGAAAGGTTGAAAGCTTTCCCTCTAAGATAGGGAACAAGACAAAGATGCCCACTGTCACCATTGTTATTCAATATTGTACTAGAAGTTGTAGCTAGGGTAATTAGACAAGAAAAAAAAATTAAAGGCATCCAAATAAAGAAAGAGAAAGTCAAACTCTGTTTGCTGATGATATGATCCGGTACTTAGAAAATTCTGAAGTATCCACAACAAAGCTACTTGAGCTAATAAATGAGTTCATCAAAGTGGCAGGATACAAGATAAACACCCCAAAATCAGTAATGTTTTTGTACACTAGTACTGAACAACCTGAGGAAGAAATCAGGGAAAATTCCATTTACAATAGCAACAAAAAGACTCAAATACTTAGGAATTAATTTAACCAAAGAAGCACATGACCTATATGCAAAAAGCTACAAAACAATGTTAAAAGAAATAGAAAAAGACCTAAACAAATGGAAAGACATTCTGTGTTCATGGATTGGAAGAATAAATATCGTGAAGATGTCAATCTTACCCAAACTGATTTATAGATTCAATGCAATACCAATCAAAATCCCAACAGCTTACTTTACAGAATTAGAAAAGGCAATTACTAAATTCATTTAGAAGGGAAAGTGAGCCCAAATAGCCAAAAGCATTCTAAAAAAGAAGAGCAACATGGGAGGAATTTCACTGTCTGACCTTGAAATATATTACAAAGCTACAGTGGTCAAAACAGCATGGTAGTGGCATAAAGATAGACACATTGATCAGTGGAATAGAATTGAGAATCCAGAAATAAACCCTCACCTATATAGTCGACTGGTTTTTGACAAACCAAGTTAATGTTAACAGAACAAAACAGTCTCTTCAACAAATGGTTTTGGGAGAACTGGATATTTATAAACAGAAGAAGGAAAGAGGACCCCTATCTCACTCCCTATACAAGAATCAACTCAAAATGGATGAAAGACCGAAATATAAAAGCCAGAACCATAAAAATTACTTGAAGAAAATGTAGGGAAACATCTTCAAGACCTTGTAGTAGGTAGTGGTTTCTTGGACCTTACATCCAAAGCACGCACAACAAAAGAAAAAATAGATAAATGGGACCTCCTCAAAATTAAA